>JAOTOM010003265.1:0-12500 GCA_034440615.1 Ashinkailepas kermadecensis
CAATCGTACAATCGTGTGACATTTTCACTTTCTCATATGTTGCAATTGACGCAAGCAGATGGATATAAAGCCAACGTTTACTCTCGCGAAGGCAAACATTTGTGAATCGTAAGATCGTGCGACATTCCCTGCAGCACAAATTTTACAGGTAAAAGGCAGATCGACGGCTCAGAAGCCAATATTTGCTTTCGCCGTAGTATCGGAGAGGAAAGGAGGCGGGACATTAGTTTGCTTTTCGTTGTGTATTCGCGTCTGCATACATTTGGTATCCGGCCAGAGTTTGTTGCGAACGTTGGGCAGGCACTGGATGTCCCAAGCGTTCGATATTTCTGAGCGTCCATGAAGCATATAGGTCAGCCACAGCGAAGTGCATTGCACGTGTTGCACTCGTGAGCATACCATCAGCCGGTGTGACGAACAACCGTGCCACTTGACTGCCATGGCGTCGTTTATATACTGTAGGGGCTCCGCATGTCAACGATACTTAACCCTCGCCAGTATTCGGCATTTTACCACCTTCGGTCGTATAGGGGGGTACGACCCCCTGGCGATTCGAAACCGTGCATGTTACGAAAACGAACCAAATACGAAAGTGATAGATTTGGCCAAGATCTCGCGGTTGGAATTCAGTATGACCTTCTAAGGTCAATGGTTGACCTTCCAGGTCAGGTCAAAGGTCTAAAATTGATTTTTGTGGGTATTTTCCGAAGAAAATCGTCAGTTATATCGAAACTACTATCTAAATATGCACGACATGGCCGGAAACATGTTTATTGTGACCTTGCGAACATAACGACATGTGACACGATGTGATCGGACCAATATGTCATGAACCAAATGAGGTCAAAGCCGTGACCCCAAATATCCAACTTTTTAAGATTGGTTCCAATTTCGAAGTTTAAAGTTCCCTAGGGTAAAAATGGACGCTGAATTCGAATTCAGCACGAAAAATTACCGTAGGTCAGCTAAAAAAGGTCGAAAGGTCAAACGAGGTCAACCGAGGTCACCGATTTTTGGAACATTATTTTTTCCAATGGGAACCCATCTGGGCATTGCAAAATTGCATTGCAAAACACATAATACCAGTCGATGTAGGCAACAATGTCATGTTTAGGTGCGATAATCACGTATTTGTTGAAAACTGCTCGGAGGTGCTCCCTTTTATGACCTCATAAATCTGTGACCTGACATGCCCTCCCAAAACAATTTCACCAAAAGTCGTCAAAAGGTTGCCCCAGAGGGTACTGAAAATCTCAGAGCGATCCGTTCATCGGTTTGGAAGGAATACACAAAAAACCTTAGGGGGTTCACCCCCCTATACGGGCGAGGGTTAACACGCGCACTGGAGGGGGGCGAAATCCGCCCACCCCTTCGGTATTTCGTGCATAACTACAGATTGTACCGGTCGATACACGCCATTTTTGCCTACCTGCTTAGAAGTGTCCGGCGCGTCCTTTAAAGCAAGATAGACGGAAATCGGCCGAAAATTATTCGAGTTGGGGGCCGTCAAAGTCAAAACATTTCGTAGCGCCAGACCACAAAAATCGGCGCTGATGCGCTTTCCGTATATTGGCAAAAGGGAAGTGTTCTTGGCAACACTAGCGACTTGTTTGATGTATATTGTTATGCTATATAGTTTCAAGGTCATGTTAGGTCACCGAGGTCAAGTCAGGTCAAGTTCATGACAGGTTAATGGAACCATACTTGGTCAACTGGAATGTTGTCATAAATGCAAATGACTGTCATGCGGTTGATATCGCTTTGCATGTTACTCCCTACACATTCTGAAAACTATTGTTTGCCATTGTATACCTAAGCGTTTCCATACTTTATTCATGTACTTCACTCCTTTCTTCGCGAAGCCGATTGCGCCGAGCTGCCCGACGGAGCAGTCGGGCGGGCGGCCCGGTTCCGGTAACTGGAACAGGTAAGTGACCTGATAAAGTGCTGCTATATAGATGACCTGAGGTCAAATGTCGGGTCTAGCATCTGTATTGCATCATTAGTAATGTCAAAACATCATTGATGCCCATTTTGGAGCATTTAAACACAATCACAGCGATCCATAGCAATGGCAAGCCAAGCCACGCAAAACAAGAAAATTTTGGCATATGTGACCTCATTTGACCTTGAAGATATTAACCTAAGGTCATGAAATTTGCACACAATAGAGTTCACTACCGTACCCAACCACCCTTCGAATTTCGTTACTCCAGCTTTAATAGGAGCCGAGATCTTAGGGGGGCGGAATCCGCCCCACCCCCTCCCGTGCGCGTAATATTCAGAGGCCCTCCAGGGCACGTGTTAATTGACACTCCACAATGTTTTTTTTTACATTTGGCACGTAATCCCATCGAGTTGCTTTGTCCATACTGGGGAACCCATGGCTGATACACCCATCACCCTCTTGCAATCAGAAGCGCACACACGGGGGAATGCACTGGGGGCATACGTCCCAGCCTCAATGGAAAGGTGGCACCCTTCTAGCCGGGAAGGTTTCATGTTCAGGAAGGCCCAAGTGCCCCACCAACCCCACCGTCTCAACTGATGTTTCAGCCAGCAACGTCCCTTTGATGCGAAATGATGCCCCCTCCAGTATGCTCAAGCGCACCATCCCCTCTCGATAATTTTGCGCCAAAGTCGCCCCTCCGAGGAAATGTGCCTCGACCCCGTACCAATTACTGAATCCAGCCCTACACGATGCCACCTGTAATCATGGCTGGAGATCCCGGGTGGATCTGGAGGAGGGGGGGGGGGGCTGGAATCCTGGTTTCATACCCTATTGATGTTAATGTGCATTTGTCGTTTTCCCTATTCAATCTGATAGTGCTTCCTGAAGATATAAAGGATCTGGACTTTCCTGGCTTGGTGAGGGATCTTCAGCCTTGCCTGCAATAAAGCCCAGACATCTTTTCCTCATCCCGGTCAACAACTTAATTCATGATCGGGCCACACACACACTTCAACGGCAATCAAAATTACCGATGCCCCTTTCCCTCCCTTTGGCCAAATCCTGGATCCGCCATTGTGAATGGACGGCGCTAGAGGAAGAACACGGTGTCCCCGCAATCCAAACTTCTGAAATTGTATTGTTGCCCCTCTGGGCGTTGCATGGACAGAATGGACCCAAACACAAACATATCGACTAGCCAGAAAATTACCCGAAGCAACGTGGCACCACAGATGCGTTCGTGGTCGCTGCATTTCATCAGTCAATGTTCATCGAGTGTCCCCCGCATTTAGCTCTATAAATCAGCAAACAAAAAAGACAGTTGTAATGATGTAGATAAAATATGGACAAATGGCCGCACCTAATCTGGTAGCACGAAATGGTTGCCATGTAGTTACTGCGCCGGGATTGAATCACCTTGAACTGCATCCCTGAATCTTTAGTGAGCTCTGGCGAGCTCAGAGAGCTGGAGTGATTTGGGCTACCGAAGGGTGTGAGCAAGATATTGTGCTGTCACTGTTAATTTCAGGTTAGTCCCATGTTATATCATGCAAGTCAAAATACAAGACCGTTAAAGCTGTCTTTGTAATTTCTAACAGTACGGTTGTTCCGTTGTTTCGTCTTGCGTGTCACATATCTTTGTAGGCAGTTATGAAGTGTTTAGACTTAATACTAGCGACAAGGGCCCATGCAGTTAAGTCTGTAAATTGAAGATACCATAAGCCCGGTAAAAAGACCCACCACATCCTAAGGAAACCATCCACCAACATCCCACACCAATGCCTATATACCCTAGCTATCCAGCCCTATTCCCTTGATCCCTCTTAAGACATGTGGATTGAATGCCTTATCAATAATTTTCAAACTGCATCCATGCCTGCTTAAAGGGGTCTGTGGCATGCACACTTACTTAGCATAAATCTCACCCCATCCACAAATTAGAACTCAAAAGCGAGATTTTCCTGTCTAAAAATGTGTCCACCCTACTTTTACATTAAATACATTCAATGAGGAACTCCCCACAACATCAGCAGGCAGCCTATTCCACTGATAAACAATCCTTTGACTGAAGACCTGTTGTCACTTAGCTGTCCTACACCTCAACTTGCCTAACCTGAATTAATGACTCCTATGTGATACTCTAAACTGAAGAGCATCATCCAAATTGACCTGATCTAGTCCTTCAACAATGTTGTACATTTTAATCATGTCCCCCCCCTTAATCTCCTATACTTGAGTGAGTACATATCTAATGCCACAAGCCTTTCTCCATATTCTAAGTTACCTATTCCACTGATGAGTCTAGTTACTTTGTGCTGCACTCTTTCTAACATATCTATATCTTTTTTCAGGTAGGTGCTTCATGCTTGTACATAATATTCCAAGTGGGGTCACACATATGCTAAGTACAGTTTTTTCATGATTTCCTTGCTCTTATATATCACATTTCTATTAATCAGTCCCAGCATTCTGAGTGCCCTGCTCCTTAGCTGCGATACATTGTTTTTCTGCTTTAAGGTCTTTTGAAACCAACACACCTAAGTCTCTTTTCTCTTCAATAACATCCAGATCCCTCCCTCCCATTGTATATCTGAAAGTCTCACTTCCAGATCCCAGATGCATAACCTTACACTTATCATAGTTGAAAGACATCTGCCATTGATCAGCCCACTTTTTAGGTCCTCTAAGTCTAGTTGAATGTTACTAGATTGATCACTACTGTTTCCCACTCCTACCAGCTTGATGTCATCAGCAAATTTGAACACTCTATTTCTCAGCCCTACCTCAATGCTATTCGCAAAGATGATGAGAAGTGGCCCTAGAACAGTAGAACAGATGAGAAGTGGCCACTAGATGAGAAGTGGCCCTAGATGATGAGAAGTGACCCTAGATGATGAGAAGTGACCCTAGATGATGAGAAGTGGCCCTTTGGTACTCCCTCAGAACATACTTCCAATCAGATTTACATCCATTTAATACTACCCCTTTGTTTCCTTCCTCTCAAACATGCTTCAATCCAACCTAGAAGTTTTCCAACAATCCCATATTGCTGTAGTTGATGAATTAGCCTCCCATTTGGAACTTTATCAAAAGCTTTGCTAAAGTCCAAGTACACAACATCCATCCTGCTTTGATTGTCTACTTCTTTAGTAACATACTCCATGAACTCCAGTAGGTTAGTTAAACAGGACCTTCAAGATTGAAATCCATGCTGAGTATCCCTTGAAAGGTTGTGCCTATCAAGATGAATCTGAAAATTATGTTTAACCAGATTTTCTAGTACCTTGCAAACTATTGAGGTCAATCTGACTGGCCTATAGTTTCCTACACACTTCATACTTCCCTTTTTTAAATTGGTACTACGTTTGCATCCAATCTTCAGGTACTTCAGAATATTCCATAGACCAACTGAAAATGATACCTAGGGTAATCATTTTGATACCTAGGAAGCTTTAGCACACTCTTCTAAGATCCCAGCATATATATGATCTGGTCCAGAAGCTTTATTAGGTTTTATATTCTGTAACTGCTTTTCTACAGGTTCTGTAGTTATTGTAAGATCCTCCTGCCTATCACCTGTCATGACATAACCTTCAGTTGTTTCTAGTGTACCAGAATTCTCTTTAGTAAAGACTGATGAGAATTGCTTGCTTAGGGATTCCACAATATCACAATCATGAACCACTATTTCCCCATCTACCTCCAGTGGTCCTACACTACACTTTTTACCCTTAAATTTGTAGAAGCTAAAGAATCTCATAGCATTACCTGCTGAACATTCTCGAGGTAATTTGATTTCAGCCAGTCTTTTAGATGCCCTAACACACCTAACTATTTGGTACTATTCCAAATATGGCCATGAGATTCACTTTGATGAACTTGTTACATTGATAGGCTCATAGCTGAATGGCAAGAGCGGAACTGCAGTAACTATATACTGCACTCCTTGAGTGTTAGAACAGCAAGATTCCCTTTGACTTGTAGCATTCCTAAGTTCCTACCTAGGTAGATAGTTAGGTGCCTACTTATACACTCTGGATAATGATGCACTCTTTGCCCACGACCAATCAGCATGAGAGATTGGTGACGCTATGTGACTCAACGGTCGACATGTAGTAAAACCAATAACCAACCAACCTGGATAATGATGCACACTTCATGTGCATCATTAACATGCATATGATAATTCAATTTATTACTGTAAGCAACACTTAGTACCTACCTAGGTAGGTCCTGCCTTGTAGCATTAAAATATAAAGTAATAGTGCTTACCCATGCATTATCATAATCACCTATCTGGTACAGTATTATTATCCCTGGTAGTAAGTGCCCACCTAGCTAGGTAGGCAGGGATGTCACTGCATGCACTAAAGAAGGCAACTACCCCACCCTGATCATTAATTTTACCTGCCAATCATTGATTTGCCCCCCACCACCAATCAGACCAAAGCTTAACCATTGAGCCTATGAGGCACCCTTCCAGGATGCTTGAGTGCACCCCTGCTCAATGAGTTTTTCAGCTGATTGCACCTGTGGTAAAAATGTCGCATCAAAAACATCAATTTCCACCCCAATCAGTTTCACAAAATGACAGCCATGCAGGTGGGTGTGCATAAATATGTATGGCTATCAATTGAGTGGCTAAGTTATCTTAAAGAGCATGGGTGGCAACACACATGGTTGGCTGTGGGGGACAGAAGCCAATTTTCAACCCATGTGACATGTAATTCCATGGGGTTAGGATTAAAATGCTTTGATTATGAGGAAGTAGCCTGTACCCTGTCTGGGGACAAGTGGTCTATGGGCAAGATGCTTGTCTCACAATCAAAAGTTTGTGGGTTCGAGTCTCACCTGTTGCTACTCTTCGCCTGTGACCAGTCGGCGTGAGAGATTGCCGACGCTATATGACTGAATGGTTGACATGTCATAAAACCAATAACCAACCAACCTGTACAGTGTCCCTTGTGGTGCTGTGATTATTGAAAAGAGGGGTGGGTGGGTAGGTTGGCAGATAGCAGTCTCCTAGCATGGGGTTTTCTACCTATCAGGTACCTAGGTACATAGATACAGAGGCATTAATTGGGGATGTGGGTAGTCACACCAGTTCTTGTAAAGGACTTTCTAATTGGATATTTGAGCATTATTACTTGCAATGATCACAGGAAGTATATTTTAAATTGGTGAAGATATACCCAAGTTTATCTAGATAGGTATCTGATATAGGAAATAAATATTGCAGTGAATATATAGAAGAAGACACTAGACTAATTTTTAACCAAAATTGTTTTTTTTTCTGGTGTTTTCTGATGTGTCTGATGTGGTTTTGAATGAATGTGGTGCTCATTTATTGGGAAATGAAACTTCAAGATATCAGAAATTCAAGTTACTAGCTTTGCTAATTGTCTGAGAGGGCTTCAGGAACATCTTTTACTAATATCTGGTGGCAGGATCTGTCCAGCAAGAAACAGGAGTGGGGAGTGGTGTAACCTACTGTGACTTGCTTACCATGACCTACTTCTCATCCCTGGAATTTAACGTAATTAGGTCGCACAGGTTTGGAAGGGCACTCCTGCCTACCTATTCATGGGTAGGGGAATTAAAAAAAGCAGATAAAAATAAAAAAGTTGAATTACTGATATCTCAAGAAGCAGTTATTTCACTGTAAACAGTACATCAAAATCATTCAATTTTTTAATGCCACAAAACATACTTCTTGAAATGCAGATACATGTCAACAAGATAAGTTTGTACAACAATGCAGGTACATTCAAATGTAGATCCCCTCAACAATGCATGGTAAATGCACAGAAGAGCAGTTTTGTGTGGGGTAGTATATACTGAAGAATAATGTAAAATTACAACTACAAAAAACCTACCCTAACCTAACACACTGATGATGGCTCATCTAAAATCTACTGATGCTGAATCACCTATGATCATATATCATATGTCATATCATATAATCACCTATGATTATATCACCAAATATGTCTGTATTATCTGCCACATCAATGCTAGTGGGCAGGATATTAAATGGTGAATATCTTGCTTATATATGATTTCTCAAGGAAATGATAGAGGAAGAAGGTGCTAGGTAAGCTTCAATGAGTCCATTTCATGATTTTTCTGACTTGCACTCAGTCTTCCTCCATACAAATACCAAGATACCTATGAGTCCTTCAACTTTAATTGTGTATATCTCAATGGATGTCAAAAGAAATTACATTCTATTGCGTTCCATTTCCCAAAGAAATGGATATCAGTTTCATTTAAATCATATCGGAAGGCCCCAGGAGGAAATGTTTTATACTAATAATTGTTGTATGGGCATATATTTACATATATATATATATATATATATATATTATATATATATATATATATATATATATATATATATTTATATATATTTATATATATATATATATATATATATATATATATATATATATATATGTGTGTATATTGCGTGTGCGTGTGTGTAACCCCACTTGATTTTTAAAAAAAAACATTCCCAAAAAATAAAATTGGGAAAAATTTAAAGCAATTTATTTTCTGAAGACTAAAATTAAAAATACATAACCCAACCATGTAAGCTGCTTTGGAAGAAAAAATAATTTCCAAATTAATAAAAGAAGAAAATTTTTACTAAAATTTTCTGACTGAAAAAAAAACCTCTAACCAAACCTATCCCTTTGTTTCCTTTATGGAGGCAAATGTGTGTAAAAACTTGTCTTGTTGCCACCTTAAAGCACAAAAATACCTTCTTTTCTTCATGAAATGACTGCTTATTGAGATATAAGTACAACTTGAAGGGCTTATGTCAAAAAAGGTATTAATTTCCCAAATATATGAATTTAAAATTCTTTCAAATTACATCAAGACACTGGAAACACATTTTTGTTTAACCAAGTGTCCTAGGGGTTTCTTCTATATTTTTACCCAAATTGCATGCATTGTGCAGACTCAAAAAGTAGGTTTTGAGTCATTTGGTATGGCCAAGTAAAAAATCATTCTCACAAATTTTCAAATTTCTTGGATTTGGAAATCTTGGTAGGTCCCTAACTAGGTACCTAAGCATGAGCTCAGAGCATCACTTTCATAAAATGCAACCAGGTTTTGCATAATTTGAGATTGAAGAACAAGTTTGCTCCAAAGCAGGTTTTTTTTTGGCTTGACTGATATGTCCGTCCTGGAAACACTAGTGAATGCACGGAATTTACAGAGATAACTAAGCATCACATCAAAGCCCAGTAAGAGTCCACTGGTCACTAACAGATTTCATCGTTGGGCTTTCGGTCCTAGTATTTGCCACTTCTAGTACCTCCCTGAGTGGGTGGGTAGGTAACTTGCTCCTGCCCCACAATTCCGCACATTCCCTTATTTTTCCGAATCAATGGGAACATTTGTGTGCAAAACCTAGCCTGATGTACCTCAAAAGTGTTCCTCACACAGCGATCTCCATTAAGAGTAGAATGGACTTTAGTATTATTACCCAGGACTGGACACAACTCCAAAATGGCTGCATTCCCTGCACTTGTTATGAAACTAAAGCACAATGTATTACGATATTTGCCAGAGGCATGCCTTTGCGGACCAGTGATAGAGCTGTTTTGAAGCTAAGATATAAATGTGAACTTCAATTTTCACTATAATTACAAGTCACCAATGCATATTTGTTTCCAGTTTTTCAACTTTGCTATTTTCCAGTGGATGAAAGCATCATTTGTACGAAAATAACATAAAAAAATGCTTCCCAGCTCTACTCAGGTGAGGCACTGCCTTAGTGGGCCGACTGCCCCTGTGGCAACAAGGTCAGCCACACTGTCTTATCATGGTTATAATTGATGTAATCTGGGGAGCGTAAAGGACAGATGACGTTTAGTCAAAAGGCAGTAAACAATTCGAGTGGGTTGCCTGAGGAGGTGGTGGGGAGTTCTACATGGCAACCATTTAAGAGAGTGTTGATGTTTCTTCAGGACCCAGGATATGATATTGGATTAGGTCCCACTTGTAACATGAAATTTCACTAATCTTGAAGTTTGTTGACATGTTCTGAACTGATACTTCATTCCATTCCGCGTGGTCAATTGAATTGCACACATCACCAATATTACTTGTAGGTTTAATAGTTGAATGGGCCAGCAGTGACCCTTTAAATGGTATTTACACCACATTAGTGTTGATGATGGGAACGAGCACCACAGCAGATATGTTGGCTTTTAGAGAGAGTACAAAAGAGGGCAACACAAATGGTTAATGGCATAAGCAACTTGGCATATGAGGAAAGATTGAAGAAATTGAATATGTTTTCACTTAGATATAGAAGGCTGAGAGGAGATCTCAACGAGGTCTTTAAGTTTGTCCATGGTCAGGAACAGGGATATCTCCGGGAAATGTTTGAATTTAACAGAAATGATGCAATTAGAGGTCATCAATTCAAAATTAAAGTTAATCACAGCAGGACAAGGTTAAGACAGTCTTTCTTCACCAACAGGGTAGTAGAACATTGAAACCAGCTGCCAGAAACCATTGTCAGTAGCAGAGCACTGAACGTCTTTAAAAACAGCATAGACACTCATTATAAGAAAAGAGGGCTTGCTTTGCGGTATTCCAGGGAGGGCTGGTCAACAGATTTGTTGGGCAACCGGTTCAGTATCCAGAGTGCAACCAAGAAGGGCCCTTGTGGCTCATAGTTGCACTGATCTTTTATGTCTTTATGTATTTATGCCTTCTGGAATGAAGTCATGCACCAACATACTCATAAAGCTCCGTACTTGGTAATTTAAAAGGTTGCTTTGAAGTATGCTTCAACCATTCTGCAATGATTATGTATGTTATACATGCATGCTCAACCCAGTCCAAGGCATAATTTGGAATCACATTATTAAGAACACAAATCAATGTTGACTTCTGCCACAAGAGTGCTATGACAGAAAGCATTTATATTTATGAACATTTCCATCCATGTACATTTAGTTTTGTTCAAAATACCCATTTAAGCTAGCTTTTTCTTGCCACAAGTCCTCTTTAGGTGTGTCTTCATGGTGCTTTATAGACTGCTTGGCATGCTTTCATGTAGCTTTGATTTGCTTCTGCTTAATGCGAGCAAACTGATATAAATATGAGCTATGGCTTTTCGACTTCGGTGTGTGGGGAAAGCGTAGGTGTGGGTTTCTGAAAATTATTTGGAGGGCACACTGTATGAAGGCAATTGGCAGGCCAAAATGGATTGGGGCATACCACATAGGGTCCCATGTTAAAAGTTGAAATTATTGGTAAGGTAAAGTCAACATGATAGGAGTGTCTTACCAAAAGCATACGAAGCTACACCCCTGGCGAAAGCCACTCCTGTTTCCTATCTTGGTGATGCTAGATCAGATGGACTGGGAAACTGCAATAATTTCATTGTACAGTTCCTGGTGCTGTCCTGTACATTGAGTAAGTTTTTGGTTTGGTTTTATGGTTAGCATACAAGTTGTGTGATGTCGGTGATCATAAGATTTCAGCAAAAAAAAATCAACCATATATTCACTTCTGCATGCTCATATAGACCATATCCCATATGGTTTGCAACTGTCATCTGAAAATAGTCATGACCATAACTGTAAACATATACCAGAGGTCCTTGGCGGACTTCAGTCTTAAGCTGGTATGCCAAAGTTTGCTCCATGCTCAATGACTATGTGCGATAATGTGTGCCATTTAGTTTTTGCGGGTTCTCATTAGCAAACGATTTGTGGCGCTACACTATGGAGTATGACGCGGGATCAAGATAAAGAGCACGTGAAGTGACTCGAGCCATGCCTTGCCAGGGCAGGGGATACCAATGCTGACTGATGTTCTAACCAGCTGAACTACGGGGCTGCATTTAGTTGTAATTATTAATGTGGAAAGTAATTTGTGCAATAATGCTGAAAGGAATATGATTTTATAAGGGCTGCCAGCAACTGGCTGTAGCTAATCCGACCGTTTTAGTCTGCTTAAGCTGGCTGACAGAATATAGGAGTAGCAGAACATGGCAGCTTATTCTGCCATCAATGTCACATGGAGGTGGCAGGTGGCATTTTCCACCATTACTCACACTTCCACAAGTATTCCAGACAAATATGTCGTGACACTAATGTCCGAGCATTTAATGGTATCATTAATCATCATTAAGCAGATCTGAGGACTGTGTTCGTGTTTTCTTGGCCTGAGGTGTTCTTCTCTGATTTTTGAAATAACATGCCTGTGGGAAACCTATATGCTATCAACAGGGTATTCTATCTGATGATTACTATTCACTTTTATTTTTCATTATGTTATTTAAGAATAACAAAAGCAGACTACTGGCTAATTATGTTATAAGAAGTATTTGAAGGCTACTTCATGGATAAATAATCCCTCATATATGTATGCTATTATGATAGCCTAGTTTTTCTACCTTTGCTAAAATATGTTCATGCATTGGTGATACCCATTTGTTTATGGGATGCTGCTCTGATTTCAGTAGTTGTAGCCAGTTTAAGCAAGTTGATGGCAGAAGACCATTTTAGCCAGTTTAAAT
>JAOTOM010003265.1:17500-117500 GCA_034440615.1 Ashinkailepas kermadecensis
GACCCAACAATAGAGTGTGTCGTAGAAGAAACCCAGGGTTCTTCTCATCGTAAGAGGAACATGTCGCAGGTTTTCAACGAAATCGTAGGCTATCGACAACAATGACTGATGTTGGATTTCGTAGGTGATGGACAATTGGGATAGCCCATTGGTTGGTTATTGGTTTTACGACACATCGACCGTTGAGTCATGTAGCGTCGCCAATATTTCACGTCGATTGGCCGCGGGCGAAGAGTAGCGACAGGTGAGACTCGAACCCACAATCTTTTGATTGTGACACGGGCAACTTACCCCTAGACTACTCGCCCCTGGGATAGCCCGTTAATATTGATCATTGACCTTTTCGATGTCATTCTAAATCATTGATATGCCTGAACTTCAAATAACCGTTTTCGGTTTAAGTCACTCGGGGGTTTATTTGGACGCTGAATTTGGCGTTTATTCTTACACCTGGATGCTATAAAGCAGTGGTTTTGAGCACTATTTCAGAAGTTTATAAATTGAGATCATCACTAACGTTGTGCAGCCGGTGATCCATGCATTGAGATGTAACACATCGCACATGGTAGTATTCAATAATACTGAGTAATACTATTCTGAACGTTTAATGGGAGTATATGTTACCATTTTTACACTGGTAACGATTAACCATTAATATTTTCAATTTTTGCGAAGATATTGACCTTTACATTCGCCTGGAAAATAAAACAGTAATTGGAATGCGTCATAGCACACCTCTTTAAGTAACTGTAAGTACGAAATTAGATTATAATTGCGAGCTCTCCTGCATGAAACACGTCGGTTTTGTTTCATATTACTAGGGCTCTTCGTTTGAAAACGCCAGAGGAGTCTGCAGCCTACCCCTCCTGTACTGTAGAGGTGGCGAGATGCCAGGCACGGCCGATTGTTGATATTTCTTATCATTGATGAATAGTTTGAAGCCCAGATACACCAATATTCATTTATCCTCTGAATAATGCTGTGTTCTTTTCCCAGGTGTTTCTCGAAGAAACCGGATATTGGACTGCCAACACCATGAATTCAGGCGGTCAGGGAAATAGACCAAAGAAGACTCGAACTTCGTCCATGACCAACTCCAGCAATAATTCCAGGTCAGTGAAGTCATTACCATCAGAACCAAACGTTTTGCACACTTTTGCAGGAGTGGTTGCCGTTCGAGTGACATTCCATCTCCTTGAGTCCATTTAGCTCCAAACGTTTGCAGGTTTCCTGTAAATAAAAAGAAAACCAGTCCCTCCCAATCGTTCCAGAATAACAGGTGCCTCTCGAAAGATATGAAGACCAATTATCTTCTTTATTAATGAAACCCCGCCCCGTCAGCAAGACTGAGTTTATGAGCAGTCGTGATCCAAAAAGAACCCCTCCCACCCTGCGATGTTCACAGATGCTCCCCCTCCCCCTGTGCTAATTATTTTCATAAATCGGTATTCTGATGAATAGTTCTTATAACAACTAACACTATACAACGTTGCCTGTCTCGTCAATTGCACACACCAAAACGCCTTTTTGAGGAATAGAATGTGCGCATGCTTGTGATCTTGTGTGCCCATTTGACAGTGTTTGAGGCATAGTGTGCGCGCATGCTTGTGATCTTGTATGCCAATTTGGCAGTGTTTGAGGAAGAGTATGCGCATGCTTGTGTTCCTCAGTGTTTGAGGAGGAATAGAGGCTGCATGACCGACGCAGTCGATGCGCCCCTAAACCCCAGAGGAGGCATAGAGAGCGCGCATGCTTGTAATCTTGTATGCCCACGCCTCTTTGAGTACACTACTAGATAACGTATCTGAGGTGGCGTTGCCTACCTCCAAAAAGCAAGTTTTGATGTGATATATCGCCGTTCTTGAGGACCAATATCTGACTGACTATTATGACGACATTTTAGATTGCTTATATACGCAGTTGTGGCCGCAAAACGGCCCTGGTAGTCGATGCGCCACTAAGCCCAAGTTCATCATCATCAATGTCACGACTCACGATTGCGGTCGTTGTTTAGAACGTCTTTCTCTGTCCGACAATAAATCACTAATATTGCAGAATTGCAACTGCATCACGGTGCCTTATATTCCGGGTGATGATTTAGTGTTTTGAAAACACCAGCAGGATATTTATCCCATCCTCGCCCAACCGTCCGGATCTTGTGACTTGGTGCATATTTGGAGTGTTGTTGCATTTTGTCTGTATCTTAGTTCACGATTTTTGTCCGATAGCATATTGACACGATTTTTATCATCATTTGATGCAATTAATTAGTTGCCGCTTATAGACAACACGGCTTGCAGTACGGCGGTCTGCAGTGTGCAGAGAATGAACACGCATTCCCAGTCCAGAATGAGCCTGTCCATCCCCAAACTCAAAGAGCTTACCATCGGTCTCTAACATGTCACGATATGGTGCTTATAGAACATTGATTGCATACATATCAACGCTGTAAGCTATGGTTAACAATTTGGCTACCACCCATGTATTTTACGTCCAGCTAAAATTTGCGTCTTGTGGTATGACGTGATTGCGTACCTGGGTACACAGCACTTGCGTGGTTACATAGCATGTAAATAATTTTGTAATAGATTACAAAAAAAAATGCAATCCCTATGGCTTGCGAGCCCTACATTGGACATTTTGTTACCATTTGATGACGCTTTAGAAGGTTTAATGCACAGGTTTGACAGCACTATAGCGCAGCTTTGTCCTTGCGTTGATCCGCACGCTGAAAACATTGTGCCAATATTTAGCGTCACTGTATGAATTTCCATAGATTGCAGCGAAAAAGTTATCGTGGCTCCACTGAAACGTGATAGGGAAACCGAAATATTGAAGGAAACTACATTGTTCATCCATTTCGGATCGTACAGTTATAATCCTCTCATAAAGAATCGGAATGATCTGAGTTCATGTCCCTGTGAACGATTTAAGGTGACACGAGAGATGATTTTGAACGCCTCCGGTCTTGTCAGTTCCCACGTCGAGACAATGATGGCTTCAGCTTCGGCTTTGTGGAATTCCAAGAACCTTGGCTCAAGGACCTTACTTTGGTCCCATGGCTGCACCCCGCCAGCCATCATCTTTGGTTACATAATATTAGTTATTTTATCCTCGGATGAAATACCCAGCTTCCTGCCCATGTGAATGTGGCTTGAATCGTTTGATTGGATTTTTCCTCGCACGGCCATTCGACAGTTCCCAGTTTTTGTATGCACCGTTTTCCAGTATATTTACTTTCGTCCCAAATTTACTGTTTCTTAGGTGATCTGTCCCTATGTGTTAAAATATGGGGTGCGCCCCGCGCTCAAGTTACGTATTGCAGCGTCTGAATTTTGGAACAATGCCCGTGTTTGGTATCTGTATTTGGTTGCTGTAAAAGAAGGATTGCGGATGATGAAACTGAAGGCTTTCAAGCTTGAAAGTATTTCCAATGGCATATTGAAATACTGCTTAAACTTGTGGAAGTATAGTTATATTTTCAGCGACGACTCCGGACAACTTTCGTGTGATCGAATTACTCCGGATGCAAATCACATTGCGTTCCGTTAACACGCGCACTGGAGAGGGGGGGCGAAATCCGCCCACCTCCGGTTTTTCGTAAATAACTGCAGATTTTACCGGTCGATATACGCGATTTTCTGCGTACCTGCTTAGAAATGACCGGCGCGTCGTTTAAAGCAAGACAAATTGAAACCGGCCGAAAGTTTTTTTTTCAAGTTAGGGGCCGCTAAAGTCAAAATAAATTTTAGCTCCAGACCACAAAAATCGGCGCTGATGCGCTTCCCGTATATTCGCAAAAGGGAAGTGTTCTTGGCAACACTAACGACTTGTTTGATGTATATTGATATGCTATAAAGTTTCAAGATCATGTTAGGTCACCGAGGTTAAGTCATGTCAAGTTCATGACAGGTTAATGGAACCAAGCTTGATCAACTGGAATGTTGTCATAAATGCACTACTGTTTGTCATTTGTACTGTTTGTCATTGCGTTTCCATACTTTATTCATGTACTTCACTCCTTTCTTCACGAAGCCGATTGCTCCGAGCTGCCCGACGGAGCAGTCGGGCGGGCGGCCCGGTTTCGGTAACTGGAATAGGTAACTGACCTGATAAAGTGGTGCTATATAGGTGCCCTTAGGTCAAATATTGGATCCAGCATCTGCATTGCATCATTACTAATGTCCAAAACATCATTGACGCCAATTTTGGAGCATTTAAATAAAATCACAGCGATCCATAACGATGACAAGCCAAGCCACGCAATACCAGAAAAGTTTGCAAATTTGACCTCATTTGACCTTGAAGATATTGACCTAAGGTCATGAAATTTGCACACAATAGAGTTCACTACCCTACCCATCCACCCTGCGAATTTCGTTCCTCTAGCTTCACTAGGAGCCGAGATCTTAGGGGGGGGGGCGGAATCCGCCCCCCCCCCCTCCAGTGCTCGTAATCTTCAGAGGCCCTCCAGGGCGCGTGTTCACTTACTGAACAATTATCAGCTAGCATTATCGTCTGGCTCGGCGTCCGAAAATCCCCAACTCCAATCCAATAGTCCCGGCGGACATCCGACCTCTTTCCTTGTTGAAGTAAATCTCGCCCAGTTTACACCCTCACCTGTAGTAGTGTGATGCTCCTATTTAGTTGGCTGAGCAAGAGCAAGCTGTGAACTGTGGGCTCTGGTACCGCAACCACGGGTGCATGTGGGGTCGCCCTCCTCGCACACGCAAACACACAAGGTCGATTTTGTAATGGAAGTTCACTGAAAGTTCACCGACACCAACATTTCTGAGACCTCTCCGGTTGCACTCCTGTTGGGCTCCCGTGCTGCAGCTATAGAATGTTTCATCATATCGTGTGCAGAGCGATTATGAACCAACCACAACTGTCCCTCGTGGCAACTGGTGGTGACGGGGACGAGTGGTCTAGGGGTAAGATGCTCGTCTCGCAATCGAAAGATTGTGGGTTCGAGTCTCACCTGTCGCTGCTCTTCGCCCGCGACCAATCGGCGTGAGAGATTGGCGACGCTATATGACTCAACGGTCGACGTGTCGTAAAACCAATAACCAACCAACCAACTGGTGGTGACGAATGCATGGCCACCTACGCAGGTGGTGCTCCGCGTCATACGGCGCGCTCCGCGTCATACGGCGCGCTTGGTGCCGCCACAAAGCCATTATTTTAAAGAAACGTAAACAATACTTCGAGAGAAGCAATACGATGAAATTTGGTAGAAGTCCAAATTTTACGAACATTTCGTTTCGAGTTATGAAAGAGAAAAGCAGGATTTGAAGCGTTGTAGCAAAAGGAATTGAAAGAAATTGCCTTAGACCTAAAGATGCTTCTTGTGTGCCTCGTAAAACCTCCGATAAGGCCATATGGTAATCCTCGTAACTACCTATGGTGATCGGCCATATGGAGATCCTTGTTCTTAGACGACTAGGGGGACCAATATTCCGACAAGCCAACATGATGATCCATGTAGGTCCTGAGGCGACCAAGGGAACCAATAATCCGTCAATGCGACGTGATGATCATTGTAGTTCCTGAGGCGACCAGGGGGGCCATTAATCCGACAAGGCGACATGCTGATCCTTGTGGGTCTTGAGACGACCAGGAGGACTATCAATCTGACGGGAGGCTCCGTTGCAACCGTCAGAGGGGCTCTGGATGACCCTCCCCCCCCCCCAGCCATTCCTACAGTGAACTTGTCTGGATCAGCCCCTGCTCAGAGGTGGGGGTGTACGTAAAGTGAATAGTACAAACCCGACCATTGCTTGGAGACAGGAACGGTAGCTCCAAGGTGACCTTGGCCGCTGTTTTGTTTTATGTCGACGTCGGACATGAATCATATTTGCATGAATGAATGGCGATGCATGAATGGCGATGAAATGAATCGCCATTGCATGAATCATACGCTATTGTATGACAGACGCAGGCCCAAGGCCTATCGAGTCAGGTTGGACAATAACGCCAGCTGACTAGCATCCAGAGCGGCCCGAAGCGTAAACAAGAATGACCTTGAAAAACTCCCATTGCCTTAGCACGGGTTGCGTGAGGTGCAGTGCTACACAAATTAATAGAACTAAAACAAAAGGTGCTAGAGACTGGGAACTACCTGATTGTTGTTCAGAAGTGTTTTCTTGATATGGTATTGAAATAAATACATGAAATTAGCTCTTATTTTACTTGAACTAGGCCGTCAAACACAACAATTGTTTTCGTGCCCTAGTCTATTCACACACATAGCATGCAACGGTGATCTTACAACCAATTTGTGGAGGAATTTAAAGCTACGTTTATGATGCGACGACTGTATGCATGCGGGAATAGTGAATATTCCAATAATATTATTATTACGTGGATTTTCCGTGTATGTGTGTGTGGGGGGGGTATTCAGTGTATGTGGATTTCCCGTGTATCCGTGATCCATGTAGGTGCCAGCATAGCGGGGCGCCAGAACTGCTTTCAAAGGGGCTATATCGAGCGGTCAATATTGACTCCCGTTTGAAGTCAGAGTATCCCGGGGAGGGGGATGGAGAGGTCCCCGGTTGCCGTTACGCAAACCATGGTGGATGCATCAACGATGTATGATTGATGCCATAAGCATAGCGTATTCCTCTCTTAAATAGCGAGTCCAACATGACTGCTTTCCTCATGACCAAACTAGATCCCGCCACCCTTGCTCCCAAAGAGTACAGGCTGCGAGAGGGCTATCATTCGATCCTTATCCACTCCCACGCTAAATCTGGGCATCCCAGGGTGTGTGTGTGTGTGGAGGAGGGGGGGGGGGGGGGCTGCAGAGGTCTCAATTTTTATTCTCGTGCTTCACCTCGCACTGGTGACGCGCGTTTGGCTGAGACCCATACACTTTGATCGAAAGGAACACGCATCGTGGAAGCGGGAGGTTACGGTTTGTTTTAGTTCATAGTATACAAATTCAAATTAGTCGGACTTCAAGCAATTTAGCTCTAGAGGGTTGCCACTTCCTGAACAGAATGGAGCGGTGGAAACACTTGTTGTTATATATATATATATATATATATATATATATATATATATATATATATATATATGTATATATATATATATATATATATATATATATATATATATATATATATATATTTATATATGTATATATATACAATAGTCCACCATTATACGTATGCAGCGGTCCGTGCAGATACGCGGCGCCTTACAAACCTCCGTCGGGTTTCTGGCGTCTTGACTGGGTCAGTTACAGAGAGCATGTCAGCCTTCTGCAAGCGCTCCTCAACTGTTCTGCGCGCCGCGTCAGCCAGCGCAGTCGGCTGTAGAGCACCAGGGGCTCAGTGCTGACACTTGGCCACCTCTCCTGCAGCAACTAGGCCAGGCCTTTGGTAACCCCAGGAGCCCGACTAAGCTTATTCATCGCCTGCTTAGGGGTCCGACGCACTACTCCTTTGCCAGCATGCAAGGCGCAAAACACGACCTCGAACTGGTCGAGGCACTCCATCCACTGAGCGGACGGAATGTGGAGTGCACCGTGACTCAGCAGCCTGATCCATTCGGCTGCTACCAGCACCTCCTCCTCTGCACTGTCCCTTGTAGAGCAAATAGAGCCCGGTAATTGAGGTTCCTCTTTGCGCACTTGGCGCCGATGTAGCCGGCGACATAGGCCATGCCATATCGAGCAGCCTGCTGCTCGCCCTCAGAAAGCTATGTCGCGACCGTCTCCTGCACACCCAGCTGTTGCAGATAAACGATCTCCGGTCCACCGTCCAATTCTCCTCCGACCAGCTCTGTCCTCTCCAGGACCGAGCCACAGCTGCTTCTGAAGCACCGCAGGTCACCTTCTGTGCTGCCGGTCGACGCCTCCCGGCTAGTACCGCTGGGCCGGTCGAGAGGCGAGCTCGGGAAATCGGCTAACGACCCGGCCTCCGGTCGCACCGGCGCCTGGTATGACACAACCGGGGAGGCACCGATGCAGCAGTTCGACCGGTGACGGGCTGGTGTTCTTTTCGTGAGAACTTTGAGCATGTTCGCCATCTCCCTAGCAGTAGTGCCCTTTGCCACAACCAATGCACCCTCAGACTTGCTGAGCTCCTGCTGAAGTAGCTCCAACTGCTTCTTCATGTCACCCTGTGTTGGTGATGGACAGCTGGGATTGGGACCAGCATCAGCATCCTTAGGTTCAAGCAGAACATCATCATCAGGCTAGTGAACATAACTGTCTCCAGTGTGCTCTGCTGCTGGCTCAGGATTTCCAGAAGCACTGAAACATTAAAATAATATCATCAAAAAAATACTAATGAACTAAACAGTGTCACACATAGTGCACAGATAAGAAAATCAGATTGAACTGCTTTGGTTATTAATAATGTTGTAATGCAATTACTCTTAAGTTCGTTAATAACAGGTAGTAAAAACAAATCAAACATATGCCACAAAGGCTTTCCATAAATGGCTGAGCAAACATTGTGAAAAAATGCATTCCAAAATTTTGAGAAATAGTTATTATACACTGCAAACAAGTAAGACTGATGCAGCCACTTCTGTTGCAGATACACTCTTACTGTGACATATAAAACTGCAGCAGGAATGTTCCAGTTCTAGAGAAATGTACATTTTTATTTTTACTTCTATGCCAAATGCCACAAAATGATTCCACACCAAGTCAGGCAGTCAAGTGCAACTCTACCTATGCCCTCACATTATATTGAACCTTTGTCCATGAACTACATGGGTGTTTTCATTTGTCCTCCATGAAAAATATGTGAAAATTGGAAAATGTAATTATTGTGCTACTTAACATCAAAGTGGCACCAAATGCACCTTTTCAGAGATCCAATCTCTGAATACATGCACCTCAGGTAAAGCTAGAAAGGATTATAATGGGCTGCTTTAGTGTTTTTTTTCCTGCTCATAAATATACCTGTCAACCAATAAATGTAAAGACATCACAAACATTGCAAAATTTCTTCAAATTCTGCTATTCAAAATTGTGGTGTTATCTTGCCTCCTATCTGAAAAGTATGCATTTGCAGAGTAAATGAGTGGTCAGATCATGTCAGCACATTTATAAACATTGCAGTAGAAAAATAATTTCCAAGAAATCAGAAATTACACCAACATGGAAATTCACAAATTTTATTTGAGTGGTCAGATCATGTTCAGCACATTTATAAACATTGCGTAAAAAAATAATTTCCAAGAAATCAGAAATTACACCAAACTCGAAATTCACAAATTTTCTTATTCAAGTTTTTTTTGTGCATTTCGTGCATGTATTTAATCTCCCCGGTGCAGGTTTTTTGTCCTCCCTGTGCATTTGGATGCCTATTTTTTTCACTGCTGGTGGGCCTCATAGAGCTGTTTGCCATACTTTGCAGTCTGGGTATACAGCATATGTATGGTGCATACCCACAGCCAACATATGCCCATAGGCTTGTGGTGGAAATGGCATATGGTGTTTATGATCTGAGCATGATCATAATCACCATACCAACTAGGCAGGGCTCATTCTTAGACCTTGTCTTCTCGGATTTAAGTGATTTAGTTCCAGACTTGATTAGGAGAAACTCTGGGAAGAAGTGACCATAACATAGTGAGATTCAAGGCACACATAGCAGGGACAATCAAGGATAATTTGGCAAATGTTCCAGATTTTAACAGGGCAGACTTTGACTGCATGAGAGCAGCTTTAGGTGCCATCAAATGGGAAGAAGAATTCTCCGATTTAAATGCCTGTGAAATGTGGGAAAAGTTCAAATCTTACTTGAAGGAAATTCAGATTAGACATGTCCCCCAAAAGCAAAGGCCCAAAAGAAAGGTAGGAAAGTATTTAGTATTTAGAGTATTTAAGGAAGCTTCAAATATAGTAAATCTAAGGTTGTACCAAAAAGCTAGAGACGCTGTGAAGCAGAAAACCAGAGCAGCAAAGCGGGCAAAAGAATTGGATTTGGCTAGGAACTGTAATGGGGACAGTAAAAAGTTATTTAGTTTCTACAAGCTAAGTAAAGTTTCAAGCACAATTGGTCCACTGGAAGTAAATGGGATTATGTTGAGTGAGGATGGTGAGATGGTTGAGGAACTGAGCAAGCAGTTTAAATCAGTGTTTACGTTGGAGGATGTGACTAATCTGCCAACTGTGAACCACAGCTCAGTGACAGGTGATCAGTTGCATGATGTCGATTCCATTGATAGTGATGATGTTTTGAATTATATCAGGAAAATAAAGCCAAACAAGGCAGCAGGATAAGATGGAATTTATGCTAGGGTATTGTGGGAAGCTGAAAGGGAAGTGGCAATTCCACTTAGTATAATATTTTGTAGATCAGTTTCACAAAATGAAATTCCAACAGATTGGAAAAGGGCAAATGTAGTTCCTATTTTCAAGAAAGGAGAAAGAGGGAAGGTTGAAAACTATAGGCCAGTAAGCCTCACATCCCTAGTCTGTAAGGTACTTGAATCAATTATCAAGGATATAATAGTTAGTTTTCTGGAAGGAAACAGATTGATTCAAGATACTCAACATGAGTTTAGAAAAGGGCGATCGTGTCTCACAAATCTCTTGGACTTTTTTAATTTTGCTACAGAACAATTTGATAAGGGAAATCAGGTTGATGTAGCATATCTTGACTTTAGCAAGGCATTTGACAAGGTACCTCATAAACGGCTAATGATGCAGCTTCAGGTCCATGGTATTGCAGGTAACATCCTAAAATGGATAGAGTTGTGGCTTTCAGATAGACAGCAGAGAGTGATGCTAAATGGTACGAAGTCATGGCAAAATGTTCTTAGTGGAGTCCCCCAGGGGTCAGTACTGGGATCACTATTGTTCATTATGTTTGTAAATAACATTGAAAGTGGCCTAAGCAGTAAGGTTTTGAAATTTGCAGATGATTTGAAGGTCTTTAGGGCAATAACAGGGCACAATGAGCAGGTCTTGCTGCAGAAAGACTTACACGAGCTTGTGAAGTGGTCCGAAGAATGGCAAATGAAATTTAATTTTGAAAAGTGCAAAATCATGCATGTAGGTAGGCAGCATACTTGATGGGTGGCCAAGTACTATCTGTGACTCAGCAGGAGAAGGACTAGGTGTTATTTTGAACACAAAATTGGGTGCACCAGAACAGACCAAAGAAGCCAGGAAGAAGGCACTAAGAATGCTTTGGGCAATAAATAGGAATGTATCATACAAAAGTGAGGACGTCATCAGGAAGCTTTACTGTGCATATGTCAATGTCAGGCCACATTTGGAATACTGTGTCCAAGCTTGGTCCCCTAGTTATGAAAAAGATTGTTGGCTTTTAGAGAGTACAAAAGGGGGCAATACAAATGGTGAATGACATAGGCAACCTGGCATATGAGGAAAGATTGAAGAAACTGAATATGTGTTCACTTAGATATAGAAGGCTGAGAGGAGATCTCATCGAGGTCTTTAAATTTGTTCATGGTCAGGAACAGGGTTATCTCAGGGAACTGTTTGAATTTTACAGAAATGATGCAATTAGAGGCCATCAATTCAAAATTAAAGTTCAACACAGCATGACAAGGTTAAGACAGTCTTTCTTCACCAACAGGGTAGTAGAACACCGGAACCAGCTGCCAGAAACCATTGTCAGTAGCAACAAACTGAACATCTTTAAAAACAGCATAGACAATCATTATAAGAATAGGGGGCTTGTTTTTCTGTATTCCAGGGAGAGTTGATCGACGCATTTGGTGGACAACTGGTTCAGTGTACAGAGTGCAACCAAGAAGGGCGCTTGTGGCTCATTGCTTCATCACTCAGGCTATAGTGTGGTGCGATGTAGTGTGGCACGCATTGCTAGGGCAACTTCAGCTTCCGTGGCGAAAATGGCAACTTATATTGTTATGCACTCCACTTGCTCGTCTTACATTACTTTGCACGCTTGGAAACAGCAGCCTTCCTCGGTTTGCAATTGCCATCGCCGGGCTCGATGGCGACTTTCCACCTGTGAACGAGGGTGTCGTGCTGATGAGGTTGTTGAAGGGTTGTCTGGTGTTTTCGGTTGTCAAACGCTGCGTCCCTTTGCGTTGTATTCGCTTCCAGACACCCCGTTATCATGCACCTCTCAGCATCTTTGGAACTTGATTGGTTGGTTGGTTATTGGTTTTTACGACACGTCGACCGTTGAGTCATGTAGCGTCGCCAATCTCTCACGCCGATTGGTCGCGGGCGAAGAGTAGCGACAGGTGAGACTCGAACCCACAACCTTTCGATTGTGAGATGAGCATCTTACCCCTAGACCACTCGTCCCCTCTTTGGAACTTGAAAGGTGACCTATATCCAGTTTTCGACGTCATCTAGTGTTGATAAGCCCTTGTCGCTTGCTTTTATGCTGACGATTTTTTCCGTGGGCTTCAGCTAACTTGCAGATCACATTAAGGCAGCAGCTTCCCAAGCTGGGGATTTGAAGTGGGAGCCAACATCAATGTGTGACATAAAAGCGGCTGAAGTATTATGTGGCGTATTCATACAATGCCGGCGTCTGTGGCATAGTGGTCAAGCAGAGACACAGCCAAAGGATTCCCCCTAACCAAAAAAAGGTACACCAGATGAAACAATATTTGGGGGATTTGCAATTTACACCATACTAATCATAAACTTCGGCGCGAGAAGCGCGCCGAAGGTGGTCTCATTTCAGGTTAATGGAGGAGTCTCGGAAGGTTTTGAATTCCAGCTGGGAGCAGGAGCTAGGAGCTGGAAAGGCTTCTTGAAACCGAAGGGGTTCGTTACTCGGGTTGGATTTATGCTTTGTATTCCTAGATGTGGAGAAGGAAGTTGTGTGGTAATTGATTATATATATATATATATATATATATATATATATATATATATATATATATATATATATATATATATATATATATCCAGCCCCTCGAAGCTGGTGGCATCCTTGAGACTGGATGGACTGCTTGAATTAAAGCAGGAGGGACCGTCTTAGCTGTATGGCTTATGGAGCTCGATTATATCTGCAGGAGTTGGATGGCCTGTGGAGGGAGAAGGGTCTCAGCCAGCATTTGCAGACTGCACCCTCTCGCTCAAATATTTTTGGGCCTGCCCACACTGTTTCAATCGTTGGAACGCCCGTGGCGCCCATATACTTCCTTCCCGTGGCATTGAGCATGGATATCCGAGAAATAATTACTCCCTATGGGCGCTGTATAGCCAGTGCAGTCGATGTGCCCTTGAAACCCAACTAAAAAATACTCTCTCCTCCATCATACAATTCCAATTGCGCCCCTGGCTGACGAACCTATTTGTTTATTTTAAAAAAAGGTATACTAATTCCATACCAAAATGTCGAAAATGTCGTTTTACACTGCATCAATTGAGATTTGCTCTAGGTCGGGCCCCCTTCTGAAAACTCGGACTGCGCACCTACGGTTAAGTGACCTAATGCACTTGCGGTTCAGCAGTAAGTGATGTTGCAACAGTCACTAGTTCAGACTCACTCGTCTCCGATACAGTGCCTAGACAGACGCACGCTATCAGAGGACTCTCTGGACTCTCGACTGAAAATCGCTTGGTGTGGCATTTATTGCCCACGCATGGTGGAGAAATTATCTGCAGCAACATTGTATCTCAGCTGCAACATTGTATGTATTTGACTTCAGTTGTCGGGATGCATACCGTAACAAGATCGAATCCTACCTTTGGCTTCCCTTATTTCCTCTACCCAGCAACCCTAAAGCCCAAATAACTAACTAACTTAACTCTACCCAACATTATGATAATTCGAATGATGCTGCTTGATGAATGCATGGTTTGAATTGCATGTGTGGTTGTCATATCCCATGCACCGGATATTCGTGATGTACAAATAGTATTTGTGGAATGATTATCAGCATGCTTCAAAACCGATTCGGCTTTCATATGCATGATCTATTTAAATAGTGTTTATTCTTCTGTATTCACTGTTGTTTCTTGTGTCATTCATGATATAAAATTTTGGCTAAGCTATATTACCTGTGCATATATTTTTTTTGTGTATGCACGAGTACACATTTTTATGAGCGGGGGCGTTGTCTGAGCTAGCCATTTCCCGTGTATATGCCAGATAAAAATTCGCATGAGCGAGCGGGGACTCTGTCCGAATCTGCTGGACCATCACCCTTTGCCTTTTGCGCAGAATGTTGATGCACGCCCCATCCTCTTCCACATTTTTTTCGTGACCACGAGAAAACAGCACTTGAAATATCTGATGGGATATCCTTTCGCCGATGTTATGGAAGGAAAAATGTGGAGATGTATCAGGTTACTGGACTCGGACGCCATAAGATGCAACATGTCAGGCCGTTTTTCACAGAGATATTGAATCACCGGCAATTAACTTCACTTATTGCCTCAAATGCCCATTGTTGGGTATGGTAGTGTGATGACAACTCAGCTTATCTCTTTGCGTGGGGTATTGACCTTTCAAAGGTAATTTGTGGTCCTTGACGCAACTTGATCCCTGCTGACTGTGTTTGACCTATAAGTTACTCTGTAGGTGAGTTGGACGCTGAGGCTGAATTTGGTGTCTATTTTTACTCTCAGATACTAGATAATGACAAGTTGCTTGGCACTATTTCGGAAGGTTCCAAGACACTTCGACGTCGTGTGTCCGTTTACCTTTGGATCGAAATGCAATATTGTACATTGTTAATATCCAAAGATAATGAGGAATATCGTGGTGAAGTTTTCAAGCTCGTAACTGTTGTAGTTTATACAGGAGACGATTAATCGTGAACATTGCCGATTTTGCGAGACAATTGCCCTTTTAAGCTGACATGAAAGATCAACCAGCAACCCCAAGTTTTAAAATCAGATGCCAATCGCGATATCTTATTACGTGCAACACGATGTTTTTGTTTCCTGTCACTTGTACTCCCGTGCGGAAACGCTAGGGGCATCGCATCGCCCCACCTCCACCAACATGTCATACACTTGCAAGGGTTAATATCAGTTTTGTTATAGCGTTCCAACCTCGTCATTCACTTACTCTGAAATGGACGTGTGCTTTGAATAGGTATTTCTCCCACCTTTCACCTCAATATTCGATTGCACGAGAGCCCCACCGCCCTCCTTTTGCCTTAATTCGACCAGCGTTCTTTATTCTGCCGTTATGATGTGGATAAGTCCAACAAGGGAGGTGCTATAACAAATTCAGATATCGGTTATTCAGCGTCGATTACCGAATTAAGAGACCTCTGCGGACATATCGACCCTCTATCTATGAATTATGTATGCCGGACATTCCTGAAAAATTATGTTATCGGTGCTAAATACCAGATGTCTTGGCTGGGCCGAAGCCACTCACTCACGACGTTAGGATGGGCTTCCTCCACTGAAGTCTTCTGTTCGATCTGCTGTGTTCATACTTGTGTCGTCGCGTCTGCGGATTTACTCGCGTCAGTTCGGTTACTGTGCTCCTGTTTGTCAGCGTGCGGCGTTCCCTGGGCGGTCGTCCCCGCACGTTTTGTGGATCTGCTGTGTCTGTTGTCAGACAGTGGCAGAGCCAGTCACTAGTCTTAGAGGGAATCGTCTTGGAGCGGCTATGCGGTCTTGGGAAAATAGGGACGCTATGATGGACGAAAGAAACCATCCCACCGCCCAAAACACACATTGGGAATGCGGAAGGCTTGAATATGAGCTTAAGGCATATTTTCCGTTTTTTTTTGTTGTTCCTTCGTGCGTAATTGTGTAATTTATTATCCGTTTTTCCGTTCCTTTGTGCGTAATTGCGTAATTGATCATGATTTCCTTCTAAATATATCATCTCTGGTATATCCTGTTGGCCTGCTCCTTCAAGTCTGCGTGTGTTGGCTGGTGGCGTCACTTTTGCCGGATGTGCCGTGCCGGCATGAGAGTATTTCGGCTGGGGCCGGGTCGGCAGTGTATCGGCGCGGAGGGGGTCGATAGATGGCGTCCGCCAGCGATCAATGCTTGCTCCTCCGAAGGGACACCCATCCGATCGTGCCCACTGCTATGTATGGGCGGCCTGCACCGCAGCCCAGTGTCCTCCGCACGCGTGTGTCGTGCAGAGGCGGCGGCGCTCACCATTGAGCGGCAATGTGCCCGCGCTGAACACTATCCACGGCCGGGAAACGGCGAATCGGGGCGGGACGGGGCGTGGTGAGGCACTTCAGACGGGATTTGGTACGTGGCTCGTTCGAATTGGCGTCCCAAGTCTGATTTGAACGCAAATATGCAGGTAGTTATCACACTTGGAGGACCTAAAAAGTGGGCTGATCAAATGTCTTTCAACTATGATAAGTGTAAGGTTATGCAAGGAAGTGTAGGGTTATGCAAGGAGGTGTTAGGTTATGCAAGGAGCAAGAAAGTCATGACAAAACTGTACTTAGCATATGTGCGACCCCACTTGGATTCTGTACAAACATGGAGCCCCTACCTAGAAAAAGATATACATATGTTAGAAAGAGTGCAACGAAAAGCAACTAGACTCATCAGTGGAATAGGTAACTTAGAATATGGAGAAAGGCTTGTGGCATTAGATATGTACTCACTCAAGGCCTATCGAGTCGTACTCACTTAAGTATAGCAGATTAAGGGGAGACATGATTTAAATCTGACGATGGCCCCTGGCCGAAACGTTGAGTAATAAAGTATAATCCTTAACGTTACTTTTAATGTCAACTCAGCACCTCCTGGTATATTGAAGGTCGTATGCTTTCTTTACACGCAATGTCATTGTTAAAGGACTAGATCAGGTCAATTTGAATGACTCTCTTCAGTTTAGAGTATCGCATAGGGGTCATCAATTCAGGTTAGACAAGTTGGGGTGTAGGACAGTTAAGTGAATGGGCGCAAAATGACCAATGCAGTCGACGCGCCCAAAAGCACAAATCCACCACCACCACCACCACAATTAAGTGACAACAGGTATTCAGTCAAAGGGTTGTTGATCAGTGGAATAGGCTGTCTGTTGATGTTGTGGGGAGTTCCTCGTTGACTGTATTTAAAAGTAGGGTGGACACGTTGTTTAGACAGGAAAATATTGTTTTTGAGTTCTAATTTGTGATGGATGGGGATGCTAAGTGGATGGATTTATGCTAAGTAAGTGTGCACGGCAAAGACCCCTTAAGCAGGCATGGATGCAGTTGAAAAATTATTGGTAAGGCATTGAATCCACATGTGTTAGGGGATCAAGGGAATGGGGCTGGATAGCTAGGGTAGATAGGCATTGATATGTGTGTGGGATGTTGGTGGATGGTTTCTTTAGGATGTGGTGATGGTTGGGGTGGGTCTTTTTACCGGGTTTATGGTATCTTCCATTTGCGGACTTAGCTGGATGGGCCCTTGGGTCTCTTGTTAAGTCTAAGCACTTTATAACTTTATATAGGGTGTACCAAGCAGTGGATCCAGCACATTCCTTCGGGATGTGATACTGATGAGATTCGCTATGGTAGCACAATGGGCATGATTGGAGGAGTTTGTAATTGTTGAGGAATGTGTTATGCAATATCAGGTGAATGGTGCTAGATAGGCTGGGATATATAGCTCCCTAGGAACTTGAGATAATGGATTTATTGGGATGAGAGCATGTGTTTTTCTAGTATCTTTTCTAGATATGCTTAACCCAGATGGGCCTCTGTGGCTCTTATTAAGCCTTAACACTTTATGACCGTACATTGGCCGAGCTTCATTGCCAATAATTCGAGACTCTGTGGTGAAAAAGGCCTGAAATGCTTCCCGTTATGGCGTCACACTTCAGTGATTTTACATGCTATCCTCATTATACAAAATACCATGGTTATTTGGAATATAAATAAAAAAATGTCATGGTGGTTAGCAAGGATGCCCCACCAGCTATGCCAAGGGGAGCGCGCTGGCGCTCAACATTTTTTCCGTAGTCGCGAAAAAAAATTGGGGGGAGGGGAGGTAACATTAATCCTCACCCCCTCCATGGGTGATGACTATGGCAAGCATTAAATCATTTCAATATTTTTGTAAAGGCAACTTGAAATATTCCTCTTCGTGGAATCAAGGAATCCTTGGATTCAAGTCGTGTATTTTCAAGCTTTGTAGTTATGCAAATTTGTTGCCTTCAGTTTCTACAATTGTCTTCTTAGGTTCACACAGTATATTTTCCATAAAAGCGTGATGTCTGGCGGCCATTGGTCCGTTTGGTATGGCGCCAGTAGGAGTCGAGAGCAGTAGAGAGCATCAAAATATTGTTGGATCATTTACGCGTCATCTGGAATGTGAACCCGAACTGAAACCCTTCTGAATATAGCCGTACTGTTATTGATGACTTATTTGCATTATTGATGCAAATAAGTCATCACTCCAGACAGCGGAAATATATTCAGATTGGGCATATTATCGCGGGCATGTAGCCTGTTCTGGCGGGAAATGTGGCTCCACAAAGTTGTCAAGCTATGTGGTAGTTACAGGTATTTAAAATTCCTTGGCCACGATCACTATCGTCTGTCTCAAAGGCGGTATGGGTGGATCGCTGTGACCAGAGGCGTAGCCAAGTGGGGCCCTGCAGCCTGCCCCCTAGCAACAGCAACAAGCAAGATAATAAGATAATAAAAAAAATAAAACAAGAAATTTTGAGATTTTCCCCATCCAAAACCAAACATTTTCGCGCGCGAACCCTCGTTTTGTGTTTCGAATAGTTGCAGCATTGATTGATGGTGGGAGACCCGTTCGGTACGTGTAACCGTCCCCGACGGGACATTTTTTGTTGGAGGCACAACTCGGGTGAGTATATCGGCATGCAGGTGCTCTAATCTGAGTGACCGCGCAGGTACCGGACCAAAGAGGCCCGTTCCAGCCAGCACCGGCCACCGCTGGAGGCGTCGGGCGTGTACGCCGACCCCAAGTACGCGCACGTGCTGACCTCCGTCATCGGATGCACGGTTCAGGTAAGCTCTGTCCACTTATCCTGTGTTCTGCCCTGCCCGGTCGGCGCTGGCGCTAACCCCTGCCGCGACCGGCGACCCGCGCCGACCCCTCCCCACCGCCTGGTCCCCTCCAGTGGCCGGCGGCCATGTCGGCTCAGCCGGGGGCAGGGAGCGGGGCCCGGCCTCGCCAGTCGTGCGTGAGGACCGCTGAGAGAGCGGCCTCGCCATGGAGCAGCAGGATCGTCGCCAGCCGATGCGGAAGACGCCAGAGCAGACCAAGTGCGAAGAGTCGCCGTCCGACGGCAACGGGCACAAACATGCCCCCAACGGTAATGTGCGACGGCCGTACAGGTCCCAAGCCCGCCGCGGAGCTCGTAACAGGCCCCGGCACCCTGCCAGACAGCAACAGCCAATGGTGAGTTCTGCATTCTTTCCGTGTCGTTTGTCATTGTGTCGTCGCTGCGTGATGTCAAGGGATGGCGCAGTCGTGCCAATGACCTGACCATGTCCTGACCTGGCTGGCCGTGACCCTGCCAACTTGAAACTGCTGTAAATTAACCTTAACTTGCAACCTGCTGACGTCGGCACGGTGCATGTCCTCCAACAACGTGCACCGTGCGAATTATGGTCACGATCACTGGCAGAACGTCGCACCGTCTGCTATTGTCGGCTACAGTCAGTCTGCTCGGTGACTTCCGCCGTCCGTGTCGTCAATTTCCCGTCGGACGTGGCTGCACCGTACCGTTTTGTGGCCGGCATGTGTTAATGAAGTCTGCCGCCTTGCTGCGCCGCTGATCGATTCGGTCCGTGTCCGCGCGTAGATTCTGACCGCATGTGCTGCAGAGTCGCAAGGTCAGGCGCCACAGTTTGACACAGCGAAGGGCTGTTGCACTCTTCAGCGTCGCCCAAGTTTTGAGTGGAGCTTTAAATTGTGATGGTCGGGCGGCCACTTGTCACCCTGGGGGGGAGGGGAGGCGTGCGGTTGTGTCGCGCCGGCCGGCAGTAAATGGTCGGGTCGCAGCGCCGGCGCAGAGCGATCGAGCGTCGACCGGGGGTGCCTGCGCTGGCCGGCGTGTTTGCGCGGCTTCTGTGCCTGTGGTCAGGGTGTGAGCGTGGAGCCAAGCCGTCGGGTGGGGTCGGAACGCCGGCCCGTCTGGCACGAGGAAATGGGTTGGCGTGTGAGGGCGCGATCTCGGATGAGGTTGCGGTGTGAGGGCACGCATATCTTGTGTAGGGTCAGAGCTCGCAGGGTGTGGTCGGATTAAGACCTGCGCGTGACACCTACAGCTTGGACCAAGACCATCAATATCGGCCATTTTGGTTGAGGAACGGTGCGTGGCCACACTCACAATTGGGTGCAACGTGAGCAACTCTAGGCTGCTCTGAGTCTCGTCAGAATGTGAGCGCGCTGCTCTGATGCAGTGGTGTAGCCAGAATTTGGCCAGAACATATCAAAAGGGCCCCCCCTTTTTCTCAAAACTTACTTTTTTTTTCCTTCTTTTTTCAAAAACCCCCCCCATATATATAAAATATAATTAAAAAAAAAAAAAAAAAAAAAAAAAAAAAAAAAAAAAAAAAAAAAAAAAAAAAAAAAAAAAAAAAAAAAAAAAAAATCCGACCCCCTCTTTTTTCCCCCCCCCCCCAAAACAACCCCCCCCCCCCCCCCCCAAAAAAAACCCACAAAATTCCAATCATAAACAAATAATTATTTAATCAAAAACCCCAAAAATAAAAAAAAAATACTAAAAATAAAAGTCCAAGCGTTAGCGGGGGGGGGGCCCCCAGGCCCCCCCCCCCCCCAACCCGAGAAAGAGAGAATGGCCCCTTAACCCCCCAAAAAAAAAAAAAAAAAAAAAAAAAAAAAAAAAAAAAAAAAAAAAAAAAAAAAAAATTCCGGGTGAAATAATCTCCAATTTTACAGGTATTTTGTTATAATTGTTTGGAAGCACAATATGGTAGCATAGTAGGTACTGACACATCGAGGGTTCCATGCTGTTGAAGTTCTGCTTACAGCAAGCGATGACGAAATCAGCAGTTTCATTATTCCTTCGTCAGATAGGTTCATGAAGTTTGTTTAGCCAGTAACGGGCAAGCGGACCCAGTGAGCCAGATTTCGAAAGCGGAATTTGAACAGGATGTTTTGTGCGAGTGACCAGTTGAGCAGCATGTTTCGTATGTTGGTGTTGGGGTTGCTAAGATGAAGAGACAGGCTACATTGACTGATTTTTTCAAGAAGAATAGCAAGAGGAGGTATGTATTTACACTGGCGGATCCAGGGAGGGGCCATTCCGGCCATGGCCCCCCGAAGCGCTTAAAAGAGGGGCCATAGTGTCTTAGTATAGTGGGGGGCCATAGTCCGAAACCAACAGAAGTCAACTAAATTAAAATGCAGTAACCTTTGCCGAGGTTAAAAAATAGCGGCTGGAAAAACAATGTCCAATTTTAAAGGTTTTTAAAAAAAATAATTGTTTGGAAGCCAGTATGGTAGCATAGTAGATTCTAACACACATCGAGGGTTCCATGCTCTAAGTTCTGCTTACAGCAAGAGTTGACAAAATCTGATCCGCCAGTGTGTACACGTGCATGAACGTTGACGTGGTACAAGACGTTGAACGAGAACGTGAACGTTTTGGTAAACAAGAACAAACATCCGGTAACATAGAAACGGTGGAGGTAGGCTGGGGACCCTACACAGGAAATTATGTTGTCAATTATTATTTTCTTTCTTTCTTGAAATTGGCCCCTTTACCAAATAGTGGTCGAAATCCGGTGCTTTTAACCAAAAATAGCGGGAGAAGGGGCACCCTCCAAATCTGTTCGACCCCTCCCCTGATGTAATTCCTAGGTACGCCACTGGGGGAGGGGGAGGCGAGGGGCTGATGCCGAAAACCGAAAGTTGCCCCCCCCCCAAACCGGTGGGCTAGATCCGCCAGTGGCTGTAGGTGTATCTATATATAGGTATCAGGTCGAGCGATGCACGACCACCGAAGTCATCGGTGTGCGCGTTTGCCTGCACGTAATCGTGAGCCTGCGTGGCCACGATCTGGAGACTCTGACTGGTCACGGTCGTTGCCGCAAGCACGGGAAACCCTGAATGCGGGGGGGGGGTTCGCGGTGAACCGTCATGCCGACATTGTGTGGCCCGGGCAGACGGGCGCCCGGCCGCGGTGTCGGCACCGGGAAATTCGAGCCGCTCCCACCGGCGACGGCGCTGCGAGGGGCAAGGGATTTGGGAGGGAGGGGGGGGAGTGTCCAGTGCCTTGCTGGTACTGCTGTGGCGGCCCCCGGTGATAATCCTTTCGCTCGCCGCGTCCACTGGCGTGCTCCGGGGATCGGCCCGGTATGTGGCGTCGATCTCCTGCTGGCCGTCCATTAGCAGAGCTGAATGGTGACCCCCCAGGATTTTCCCGTCCGACGCCAGCATGTGCGTCGTGTCGGGCGCACCGCCGGGAAGTCAAACCGGAAGGCACCTGTGGTTGACCGTGGCGGTGTAGACTGTGCTCAACTGACGACCTGGGTGGCGCACCTCCGGCAATCGGAGACGGAGCATTCTTCGCTCGATCTGTGCCCGTTCGTGTGTTGGGTGTGTGGCTCAGGCTGGCTCGACGTAGATCCCAACACCAGGCCACCCACGGTCATTGCGGTGTGATGTGTCGCTCGTTCGCATGCTGACAGTCAGCAAAAGGTACTTGGCCATGCACTGGCGGATCGGGGATGAGAGGAAGGCAGATTTACCAGACTGAGGAAACGGAACAAGAAGTAGTGATTGTCTTGGGTACCATTCCTAATTAAACACATAGAGTTAGATATATTCATGTATATATATATATATATATATATATATATATATATATATATATAGAGAGAGAGAGAGAGAGAGAGAGATGCCAAGCATGTTTTCATGCACCTTTCGCTCAATTAAAAAGCATGCCGTTGATATTTCCAATTTTTTAGATCGGTACATTTTCAGTCGCCTATGGCTATCTTATGAAGTCATAGTGTTTAGACTTATAGGCTGCCTGCTGATGTTGTGGGGAGTTCCTCATTTAATGTAGGGAGGACAAAATTTTTTAGACAGGAAAATCTTGTTTTTGTGTTATGATTTGTGGGGGATGGGGTGAGATTTGTGCTAGGTCGGTGTGCACGGCACAGACCCCTTTAAGCGGGCATGGATGCGGTTTGAAAGTTGTTGGTAGGGCATTCAATCCACATATGTTGAGGGGGATCAGGGGAATAGGGCTGGATAGCTAGGGTAGATAGGCATTGATAGGTGTGTGGGATGTTGGTGGATGGTTTCCTTAGGATGTGGTGATGGTTGGGGTGGGTCTTTTTACCGGGCGTATGGTATCTTCCATTTACAGACTTAACTGGATGGGCCCTTGTGGCTCTTCCAGTCTAAAGTCTAAACACTGACTTAACAAGAGCCACAAGGGCCCATCCAGTTAAGTCTGTAATTGGAAGATACCATAAGCCCGATAAAAAGACCCACCCCAACCATCACCACATCCTAAAGAAACCATCCACCAATATCACACACCCATCAATGCCTATCTACCCTAGCTATCCAGCCATATTCCCTTGATCCCTCTTAACACATGTGGATTGAATGCCTTACCAATAATTTCCAAACTGCATCCATGCCTGCTTAAAGGGGTATGTGCCGTGCACACTTGCTTAGCATAAATCTCACCCCATCCGTCACTAATTACAACTCAAAAACAAGATTTTCCTGTCTAAAAAATGTGTCCACCCTACTTTTAAATACATTAAATGAGGAACTCACCACAACATCAGCAGTCGGCCTATTCCACTAATCAACAACCCTCTTGTTAAATATTCCTCATGCTGCAGAACAGGTTCCATGAAAGTACATGGCTCCTGATGTCCGCCCCCGCCAAAAGTAACTCCAAATGACGTTCCAGCAGCGAGAGCCATTCTTAGCACCACGCAACTCCCCTGACGGTTTTAATCGGAGGTGGGGCGGGGGGGGGGGTCTGTGGGCGAGGAAAGACCATGGCGTCTGTCCAACGTTTGATGTCGGCCGCCGCCGTCTCCCCTTGTTTGTGGCGGTGCCGATAAGCCAACTGCCCTTTGTACCGTGTGACGTCCAGGTCCACCCGGCGTGCCTCCAGCACGCATGTGGTCACTCCGGGGCGTGGTGCTGCCCAACCTGGCCGAAACCGCAGCCGCCAGACTCAGTCGACAGCGACCCACCACCCCCTCCCCTACGGTCAGCTTTCAGGATGCAGTAGGGATTGTGCCTCTGGATTTTGTTCGCGTTGCGGAGAGCTGCGAGTCAGTGGAGTCATGCCGCGAGTCAGTGGAGTCATGCTGCGAGTCAGTGGAGTCATGCTGCGAGTCAGTGGAGTCATGCTGCGCTGCGTCCTGTGGTGGCAGATAAGCAAATGTTGTGGCGGAAGATAACACCGCCCACGCCCGTGCAATCTCGCACAAGGCTGGAGGTCATTTAGAGATGGCTTGGTGCTCGGTCACAGCGTATCAGGGGTGCCTGGGTCCCTGTCATTGTGACATGACTACGCAAACGCCGAGTGTCATCACGCCAGGCTGGACCGTGGACCCTACATTCCATGCTTCTAGAATTACACAGAGTTGCAGGCTTATGACGCAAAAAGTCATCTTTTCGTCCAGGTGATGTGTATGGTGAAATTTTCCAACAGTTTGGCCATTGGCGCTGCCACGGACATTGGATTACGGGAGGGGAGGACACGAGAAGGTTTCATGGGTCGATTGCTTCTATGCAACGTCATGGTTATGATGTTAAATTTCACGAAATTTGGACGGGTGACTTAATCCATTCCTTCAGTCTCCCGCCTTGGTGACACTCGTGGGTTTGGGTGTTGACTGGACTGAAGTCAGTGCTCAAAGAAGTGGAGTTATGACATCCTTAGACATCTATGACATAGACATCTATGAACGAAAATTGTGATAGCTGTAATTTTTACCCTCGCAAGACCCACAATTTTATGCAGCGGAAGTTGGCAGCACATTCGCAGCATATTCAGCAGCACATTTACCAGCTATCGAAGGCTCCTCCAATCAAGGATTTGGAGAAAATCTCCAAACTAAATTTCCAAATAACGCCAGTTGTTTTCCAATTGTAAGAAAAACGTCTTCAGTCAATTTGATTCGATAGGAAAAAATCCTATCCATACAGCGATTTGAAGCGAAATCTTAGTGGCTGCCCCTTAGGCAATACAATTGTTAAATGCCATCTAATTTTCCAATGGGATAATTTAACAACAGACTTAGCAGATGCATTTGGGTCAATGAGTGTTGTTGATTGGTGTACGGCACGGTCGTTTTCCTGCCAGGAATTGTGTTGGGAAAAATGTCCAAAGTAAACTTCTCAGTAACGCCCGTTGTTTTCCAATTATAAGAAAAACGTCTTCAGCCAATTTGATTGGGTGGTAAATACCTATCCATATGGTGATTTGAAGTGAAATCATGAGGCCTCCCCATAGACGACAAAGTTTTAGACCGACATATTATTTTCCTATGAAAAAAAACTATCAGAGGACTTCACAAACGCATTTTGGTCAATGTGTGCTGTTGGTTGGTGTATGGCATGTTTATAAATCGGTGCTACATTTGCACCACACCAGTCTTCAGGTACTTCGAGACACTTTTAATGGAACTCCTGAAAATGCCACGTACAGGAAAGTTCCTGTACGTGGCATTTTCAGGCGTTCCATTAAGCAGTTTTAGCAGTTCTGCTAAAACATGAGCACACCCAAACAAAATCTTAGGATATGTGTCATCAGGTCCGGCGGCTTTGTTCGGATTCATTTTCTACAAATCATGTTCTACAGCTCCTGAAGGTATTCTAAAATCTTCTAACTTATCCATTGCCACAGCAAAACCTTCAGTGTTCTCGGATGCACTTAATTTCTCTTGAGTAAAAACATTGATGATAATTGCATGTTTATCGACTTTACTATACCACAAGACAGCATACACCTGTGGAGTTCTCTGTTCCTCTGGGGATGTTGGAAATAGTACCCACGATGTCTGTGAAATTACTTGGTATGAAAATTGACTCACACCTGTCCTGGGATGTGCATGTATCCACTGTTGTACATCTGTGTAACCGTAAGTTTATAGGACTCGCTAGATTGCGAGTCCAATCAGTTTATTCACATTACGAGACGAGTGCTAATTGAGGCACTCGTGTTCCCTCACATAATGCACTGTGTGCCTGTCTGGGGAAGCTGCAGCAGAACCCAGACACGGTTTAACAAATGCATCAACTTCGGTGCAAGGATTGCCGCTTGGCTTGCACTACGGGGATCATGTGTCGCCTTCGTTGAAATAACTATGATAGCTCAAATTGGAGGACTTGATATCCGAGGCAGATCCTCACTCAATTTTTTAAAAACATATTATGTATGAGTTGGCTGGTTTAGAACTCATTCCATCAGCGGTTCCATAAGCCACAGGTATCACAAAACGTGATGCGAAAAGTCCCTCTTGAAGGATAAACCGTCTGCTAAAAGTACAGTGTATAGTGTAGTGTATAGTGTGTATGTGAAAAGGTATACAAGTAAGTATAGTCCACCATCTTCATCCCTTCCCATTTTTGCGTTGAGTCAGCATCGTTGCGTGAATCGTTCATGAAAGAAACAGCAATAGGAGCTCTCCATATGCCGGCATTGTTTGATGGTATGGAGGTCCGTGGTCATGGATGCCGCTGTGCCACGCGTATTTGACGATCTTTGACTATAAGTTAAGGTTTTCAGCTGGATTTCGACCACATTTGGATTTCCGGATTCCACTGGAACTAATCCGAGCAAGAAATTCGGGACTCGATCCAGGTTACCAACCGCGTCGTACAGAGACCTCCCTTCACGAGCCTCCATTGTGAACAGAATGATAGGCGAGGTGCAGTGATCGGCTACCCACGGGCGGATCCAGGACTTTGTCGGTGGAGCACAGGTGTTGTTTTGTATACTTTTGAGGGGGCAAGTGCCCTACCCATGTCGGCTTGCCCAATGCCTTCAGCTTTTAACATGGGACCCTTTGGAGTGTGCCCCCCCCGCGATCCATTTGGGCCCGCCTACTGCCTTCATGCATTGTGCCCCATAATCATTTTCAGAAATAAACGCCCGTGCGATGGAGGGATCAAAAGTTAAATTGGTCCCACCATTTTGGGACGCCTCCACTAACGTTGGCTCGTGCACACCCGAGGGAAGCCCAACAGCCAATATATACAGATATATACAGACTTGTATTGAGGTAATCCACAACGAACTTCTCGGCTATTACATCCTCGCGTTAATATGATAAAATAGCAGGGCAGAAAAGGTAAAAATCGCAGACCAGTTACACCGGTGGTCATGCATGTCAATAAAATACAGCAGGGCGAGCAGCAGATCAGTCCGGCTCGAGTGGCGCGTCAGACAGGTGCCGCTGTAGGTGGCGACCGAAGATCGGCACGGGAAGCCGCAACAGCTCGGTTGGCAACGCGTTGTATAGCAGTGGTGCTCTGCAGTCAAATCGCCTCTTCCCCATCTCAGCAAAGTGGGCACAAGTGGACCGTGCCACGAGGCCTCCTTCGCATGATTGATCACCACGGACGTTGATTTCGGAAAATTATTAGGGGTGCACATATGAAGGCAACGGGCAGGCCGAGGGACACACTCCATAGGGTCCTATGTTCAAAAATAAAATTATGGGGGGGGGGGGGGGCGAAGCCAATATTTAGGGGGCACCTGTCCCTCAAAAGTATATAAAACAACATCCCTGGTGACCACCCCGAAGTCCCTCTCAATATATCCGCTACTACGCCAATTGAGTAGCTTCACCGTATGTATGTATGTATGACCGTACATCAATATAACGGTTATATTGATTATAACCTCTGAGCATTTCAAAGTGTCCCAAATCTCACTTCCTGCATACCGCCGGTTGGCATCCGATCTCGAGGTGCCCGATGACACCTGATAGCTGAATCCCATTTGGTGTCTTCCCAGCTTTCTCCAGTGCCACTGCGCTACTGCCGCCGATGGCGTCTGGCTGACTGGCACGTGGTCTATTTATGACGGCGCCGCCGCGCAGGGTGAAGCCGTGTCGCGGCGGTGTGACGTCACCGGACTGGTGTGACGCGGTCGGCGCGTGTTGCAGGTGTTGACGACCGCCCAGCAGCTGTTCGAGGGCGTGCTGGAGTCGGTCTCCAGCGAGAACGAGGCCGTGCTGGGAATGGCGAACCTGGTGAACACAAACAACCCCAAGCTGATCGACCCCAAAGAAGTGAAAGACAAGCTGATTTTTAAGACTGAACAAATCGTGTCGATGACCGCCAAAAATGTGGACCCAGACTATGCTGCAAAAAGTAAGAAAGGATGTTCTGAGTCGCGCGTGAAATGTGCATTAATCTGAAGTGGCCACATTAAAATAGGGTGCGAGTTTTGGGAGTTTAGAAGGCGTAAGCGAATTCAGTTATCAGAGAATGTGACATGATCGTGTCATAACTACAGAGCAGATAATTGATACCAAGCAAGCAGCGGCACTTATATATAAATTAATGCTCTTTTACCAGTGTACATAAGTAGTGCTCAATGACGCAGGATGCTCGGGTCAATGGAATTATCTATAACACGTAGCTCAATCACGAACTCGTGCAGTCATATATATATATATATATATATATATATATATATATATATATATTTATGAATTCAAATACTAAATTGATTGGTTGCCGTTTCTGGTCTGTTTGTCCTCGTTAGTCGATGCGTGTTGTCGCCGCACTAAAAAAGACCACGTTACGTCGGCACCAGTTCTCACGCCACGTGGTCCTGTGCCACGTAGCCGGCTTCCAAACGGACGCGGCCATCCAGGGCAAGACGAACGGCAGCCAGGGCGTGAAGGAGCTGCAGCCGTGGGTGGGCGACGACGCGCCGTCCGACAACTCGCTGACACTCGACACTTCGCTGTCGCTCGACACGTCGCTCGACAACGCGGTAGGTGGTGGTGCCGACCTGGGCCTGCTCAGCGGTCCGGCCGGCTCGCTCGTGACCCTGCCGCTTTGACCAGCCAACAGTTGGCCAGCCGCTCGTGCCGGTCGGTCAGCTGTTTGGCGGGGCGAAATTTTCAATAAGACGAGCTGGAAAATATGGCGTGTTGTGAAGTCTCCGCTGTGCTGCAACCTGACGTGGTTTCCGCCCTGGGTTCGTAGCTGCTGTATGCCTTCGTGTAAATTTCAGATCGTTATCCGGTTTTCATTAGATCCTTGCTCCAAAGAGAACGTTTGTATGTGGAGCCGGTGGTGTAGTGTGCCAGTTTTGGCACCGTTTCGACGCCGGCGGGTTGCGGATCCGAGGCTTTGACCGTGCATTCGGCGCGCCCGCGACCATGTGGCATGGATATTCACGCCGTATAGCGCACTAGCTAAGTGGGCTTTACAAGAACACAAGATTCTTCAAAAGTCGGCTACTTCTCAGCGTCTGTGTCATGATTTCCATTGACTTTTTCGTAACCCCAGAGGTTCCGTTTCTGGCTCTCGTATGCTCTTCGACGAAAATGATCATGGTCAGCATAGTCTCTGCTGTCAAAAGATGATAGTCAATTCCATTGTTTTTTTTGTGTCCTGTTGACTCCCAAAATAATTCCAGTTTTGGTTATGGCACCCCATTGAGTTAGGCAGACTGGATTTTGGTTGCTTCAGAGTTGAGGAGTCAACAAATGTTCGAAAGCCGGACAAATTCCCGGCTGCAAACATTCCCTGTAAGATGGACTTGAGGGTCGGCCGCCCGACGCGCCACGGGCAGCCTCGGACCGCGCCGTGGCGACCGGTGGCCGCCCGTGCTTTCGACGGCACAACTGGCCGCGCTCTGACCGAGCGCGTCCGCCGACAGAACGGATGGGACGCGCGCGACATGTTCGCCGCCAACGCGGCCAAGTTCAACGTGGGCTCGTCGTACGACCAGAACCTGACCGGCTACACGACGCAGCTGCAGCGCACCACGCGCGACCAGGAGGCGCACGCGGCGCGCATCGCCGACGAGATCGAGCGCACCGGCCGCTCGCGCGACCGCGTCGATGAGAACGGCGACGAGGAGGCGGCGTTCGCGGCCGTGGTGCGGCCGGGCGGCGGCGAGCCTCGCGGCGACCGCTACGTGCCGCCGGCGCGCCGCCAGCACAGTCGCGAACCGCCGGCCGGACCGCGGCCGGGCGCACGCGGACAGCCGCCCAGCGGGCGGCCGCGCGCTGCCGGTCAGGGCGGCGCGATGTCGGCCAGAGGCGCGCCGACTCATCACGGCCGCCAGGGCGGCGGCGGTGGTGGCGCAGGCGGGCGACCGCAGCAGGCCCGCTCCTCTCCGCCGGCTCACCTGCAGCCGCCGGCGGGCGGGCCGCACCACGGCCGCATCAACGGCGACCACCGGGCCGAGCGGGACGCCACCGTGCCGGTCGAGCTGTCGCCGCCGGCTCGCGCCGCCACCAGGTCGCCGGCGGCGGCCGAGGCGGCCGCCCGGGCGACCGTGGACGGCCGCAGGCCGGCCGAAACGGGCCGTCGCGGCGACGCGCGCCAGCGTCCGCCGCCGCCTCCCGGTCCCACGGCGGCCGTCAAAAACGGCATCGCCGGCCTGAAGGACTTCCGGCAGAACTTCGTGCTGTCTGAGGAGCCGGCGCGCAAGGAGGAGTCTGCGCCGCCGCCGCGACAGACGCCGCCACCGACCGCTGGACAGGCCGGCGGCTCGGAGCCGACGCCGACCTCAGCTCCGGCTGCGGCTGCGGCTGCCACCCCCACATCGGTCCCGGTGCCGGCTGCCACGTCGGCTCCAACGCCGACACAGACTCCCGCGCCGCCGTCGACCAGCACTCCCGACACCAAGCCGGCGGACCCAGCCGTCGATAAGCTGGCTGCCTCCCTGAACAAGTCGAAGCTGAACCCCAATGCCAAGTCATTCACGCCTTCTCAGCCGGCTTCACTGCCCCCGGTGGGATACTCGGTGAGTAGTGAACTAGGCTTGTCATCTACCGGCCAGCATGTCATGCAACACCGACAGTGCTGCTCATATTGCGGTGATACCAGGAGCGGTAATGTTGCGCTGTGTTCAGCTGGATTCTGAGGTTACAACCCAGCCCCTCCATCAGCCCAGGATTCTGAGGTTTCAGAGAAGCAGCAGCTCGTGCTCAATGGGCTTGGCATGCAACTTCCCCATTTCCCACAATTTACTGTTTGTTTGGCCGCTGTATGGCTGTGTTGTGGCCTCTGTGTCGATATGTGGTTGCCGCTGCGTGTCTGTTGTGGTTGCTGTATGGCTGTGTTGTGGTCGCTGTATGACTGTTGTGGTTGCTGTATGGCTGTGTTTTGGCCCCTGTATGGCTGTGTTGTGGCTATTTTGTGGTTGCTGTATAGCTGTGTTTTGGCCACTGTATGGCTGTGTTGTAGTCGCTGTGTAACTGTGTAACTGTGGTTGTGGTTGTGTGGTGTCCTTTGTGTGGCTATGTTGTGGCCGCTGTGTGACTATGTTGTGGGTGTATTGTGGCCACTGTGTGACTATGTTGTGGCTGTATTGTGGCCACTGTGTGACTATGTTGTGACCACTGTGTGATTATGTTGTGGCCGCTGTGTGGTTATGTTGTGACCACTGTATGGCTGTGTTGTGGCCGCTGTATGCTGTGTTGTGGCTGCCGTATGGCTATGTTGTAGCCGCTGTATGGCTGTGTTGTGGTCGCTGTATGGTTATGTTGTGGCCGCTGTATTGCTATGCTGTGGCTGTGTTGTGGCCTCTGTGTGACTATATTGTGACCACTGTATGACTGTGTTGTGGTCGCCGTATGGCTATGTTTTGGCTGCTGTGTGACTATGTTGTGACCATTGTATGGCTGTATTGTTCCTGCTGTATGGTTGTGGCTGTGTTGTGGCCTCTATATGACTATATTGTGACCGCTGTGTGGCTGTGTTGTGACCTCTGTATGACTGGTGCGCCCGCTGTGTGGATATGTTGTGGCCGCTGTATGGCTGTGTTGTGGCCGCTGTATAGCTGTGTTTTGGCCGCTGTGTAGCTGTGTTGTGGTTGGTGTGTAGCTGTGTTGTGGTCGGTGTGTGGCTGTGTTGTGGTCGCTGTATGACTGTGTTGTGGTCGCTGTATGGCTGTGTTGTGGCCGCTGTATCGCTGTGTTGTGGCCGCTATGTAGCTGTGTTGTCGTCGGTGTGTGGCTATCTTGTGGCCGCTGTGTGACTATGTTGTGACCACTGCACGGGCCGATAGCCGGCGCCTACACCGCCGGCTCGCGCCGTGACGCCTCAGACGTTCTTGGCTGGCCAATACCCCACGCTGCTATCGCCGGCCAACCACACAACTCTCAACTATATCATGAACGCGCAGCACTTCTCGATGCCGCAGCAGCAGCCGCCACGCGTGCAGAAGCCCAGAGGTGAGTCCAGAGTGAGTGTAGGCAGAGGGGACTCGGAACTGTTGTGCATGTGTGGAAGTGACGTCGGGACTCCTGCTGAAGAAGACAGGCGAACCAGTGTGCGTCTGACGTGCTCGCGATATGCATTTCGCGTTTAGTGGTGCATGACTGAGAGTATTAATCTTGTGGTCGGTGGTGACGTAAGCACGTGGCGGCGAGTATGCGACGTGTGACCGGTGGTGTCCGCTGCAGGTGACTACCCGCCGATGGGTGGCATGGCGCACCGTGCCGAGGCGTCGCCAATGCAGGTGGCGGCCGTCACTGGCCAGCCGCTGATGGCGCCGTCACCGATGGCCGGACACCCGGCCGGACCGCACCTGCCCATGCCGCTGCAGCAGGCCGGCCTGCTGCCGCCCGGGCCGCACCAGTACCCGGCTCAGGTGAGACTGCCGTCCGGACCGCACCAGTACCTGGCTCAGGTGAGACTGCCGTCCGAACCGCACCAGTACCCCGCCCAGGTGAGACCCAATGCGCCAGTACCCCGCTCAGGTGAGACTGCCATTCGAGCCGCACCAGTACCCCGCTCAGGTGAGATCCAGTGCACAGTACCCCGCTCAGGAGAGACCTAGTGCACCAGTACCCTGATCAGTTGAGAACCAGTAGACCAGTATCCCGACCCAGTGCGCCAGTGCTCCGCTCAGATGAGACTGCCGCTGAAAACATACGGCATGGGGTCTTCACTCAGCCCGTACACTGACTGCTCAGTGGCTCTTCAATAGAAGAGCAAGCACATAATGTCCGGCCGCAATGTTGAAATGCTATTACGATACGTACATTAAACATAGTTTATTCCCACAATTTGGAATAAAGAATATACGTTAATAACGTACGGAGTGGCATTATGATTTATTTGTTTTTCGCTTCATCGGCAATAGTATATTTGTCGATAGGGTCGGTTACTGACGTCCTCTCTGCTCTGTCCACAGCCGCAGATGATTGTCCGCATGGTGCCAACGGCCCACACCAGCATGTACCACCACCAGCAGCAACAGCAGCAACAGCAGCAGCAACAGCAGCAACAGCAGCCGCAGCAGCAGCAGCCGGGCGCGCCGTACGAGGGCCAGCCGGGGCCGCCGCCGCCGGGCGCGCACCAGCTGGCCTACGGCCTGGTGCCGCAGCCGGGCGTGCCGGGCGGTCCGTCGCAGCCGCCGACGCCCGGCCCGCCGTCGGCCGGCCAGCCGGGGCCGCTGGTGTACCAGGTGGCGGCGGGCGCGGCCGGCGCCGGCCCCTACCCGCCCAACAGCATGTACCTGGTGTCGGCCGGCCAGCACATGCAGGCTGCACAGATGGCCATGATGCAGGGCCAGCCGTTCCCGGGCGGCGGGCTCACCTCCACGGCCGGCATGTCGCTGGCGCCGCAGCAGTACTACATTCCGCACCAGCACCACCCCGGCCAGCCGTACGGTACGTGTCGCCGCCGGCACCACACCGCACCACCTCCGTGCCGGGCGATGGAGTAGGGGCCTTGGCACCGGAGGTCACCATCTGTGCTCATGGGCGCTGTCTAACCAATGCAGTTGATGCGCCCTAAAACCCTAATAACCAACCATCTGTGCTCCGCGATTCACAGAAATATGTTATCTTCATTCGTGATTATTTTGATGCTTCGGTTGTAAAACTATGTTTTGCTTCATGCTTAGATTTTACACTATAATTCGAATTCCAAACTTCGAGCATGGCCAAGTCCCATGAATACAGTTAAGTGATATCTGATATTGGTGCTACCTAAATTCCTAGCATATCGAACGCTTAGGAAGGGAGCGAGATTTACGCGATATTGGATTAACAGACTTGCAGTACACATAACTGATTATATTTATAACTGTCAGTAGTTAGAACCGACTAGAAACGCATCAAATTAAAACAGGTGATTAGATGAGTTGATTCAGGAATGTATTATGTTTGGCTACGGTTGAAGCCCAGCCCAGTGGTGCTGGATGGTGGACGTGCCTCTAACACTGTACTCTGTGTTGCAGGTCCAGGGGGTGTGCACCCGATGCCTCTCGTGCCTAATCCCAGCCACCAATGACCATAGCGCACCACCGTAGACACCATTGGTTACTAGTGTGCTACAAAGCGCGGATGCGGCGGGGTATGAGCGCGGGTATTGGAGAGGAGGCATGCTCGGTTTTGTACTCTATTTATGAGAGGTGCGAATGGAGCGTGGCGCGTTTGAGCATGTTGATCAGCCCACCCGAGCGGACTGTGCCCGTCCGTTTCCTGTGTCACCTGTGCACACTTCCCGGCGCCGGAGAGACGCTTTGCTGTTGTCTCGCTCTTTTTCTGTCTTCTGTGAGTCGCCTCTGCCGTCAGTTGTCGATGCTGTTTCATTAGTCGCCTTCAGCGAGTCCGCCGTGCGTTTTCCCCCGCGGCGTAAGCCTCGAAAGTTCCGTTTGTGCGTGCTGCCCCAGCCCCTTCATTCCTGCTACGGTTAATTACTGCTGCCCGATGATGCGTTTCTGTCGGTCTGTTCGATAGCAGCAGCCGTGTCGACGCCAGCGGGCGCGGCGGCGTAAGTCTGGCCTGTGTGTGTATGGGTGTGTGGCTGGGGTGGGGGTGGTCTCGACTTAGCTCGTGTACGAACCCGTGTTGTTTTAGTGTGGGAGGGGGTGGTCCGGAGAGGAGGGTGTGTGTGCGTGCGTGTGTATGTGTGGGTTCGGAGGCCGCATCCCCGCAACCCGAGACCAGACGACTGCGCCCCGAAGCGACCGGTCGCCAAGTAGCTACGGTTTGTCGGCGACGCTGGGGCTGCCATCTATGATCCGCGTTCGGCACTGTTAGTGTGTGTTCGGCCCGTCTGGTGCCGACATTGAAGTGGACGATGGCCGAGACTGATGGACTGACCTAGAGGGGAAAAGCCAATTCGCGCCGAGACCGGAGGTGGCGTGCACCGTCACGTGTGGCCGAGCGTCAGGATCAGTGCGAAACCACTGCGGAGGCGTGGCGCGGTCCAGCGGGACGTGCCGGTTGGTCCCACGTGTGTTGCAGGCGGGCCTGTGCGGCCCGTGCTGGTCCAACTGGTGGACGTTCCGTCGGCGGATCGGTGCCAGCCAGTGTACCGAGAGGGAGTGCTACCCGCCACTGTCATGCAAAGCTGGCGATGGAATTTTAACGTAACGTAAAACTGCCCTTATTTCAAAGTTGAAGGGAATTGCACGGATGCGAATCAGCGAATTGCGGTATCCTGATCGCTTTGGATTTGACCACTAAAACCCCAATAAATGAAGGATTTTTCCCTTTGTTTTTCCTACAATATTACGACCGGAGCGAATACTGGCGACGGGGCAGAAACAATGGGGGCGACGGACGCAATAATAGGCAGAAATTCCACAGATCTGTCAGTTTGTAGTCCGGTTTTTGCACACAAGATTTGAATGTTTGTTCAGTCACCTCGGGAGAATTATACATTGAACGGACACGCAAACACACACACATACACATAGACATAAAATATCAATGTAACTATGAGCCACAAGGGCCCTTCTTGGTTGCACTCTGGACACTGAACCAGTTGCCCACCAAATCCGTCGATCAGCCCTCCCTGGAATACTGAAAAGCAAGCCCACTATTCTTATAATGAGCGTCTATGCTGTTTTTAAACATGTTCAGTGTGCTGCTACTGACAATGGTTTCTGGCAGCTGGTTCCAATGTTCTACTACCCTGTTGGTGAAGAAAGACTGTCTTAACCTTGTCCTGCCGTGATTAACTTTAATTTTGAATGGATGACCTCTAATTGCACAATTTCTGTTAAATTCAAGCATTTACCTGAGATATCCCTGTTCCTGACCATGAACAAATTTAAAGACCTTGAGATCTCCTCTCAGACTTCTATATATAAGTGAAAACATATTCAATTTCTTCAATCTTTCCTCAAATGCCAGGTTGCTTATACCATTAACCATTTTTGTTGCCCTCTTGTACTCTCTGAAAGCCAACAATCTTTTTCATAACTGGGGGACCAAGCTTGGACACAGTATTCCAAATGTGGCCTGACATATGCACAGTACAGCTTCCTGGTGACTTCCTCACTATTGTATGATGCATTCCTATTTATTGCCCCAAGTATTCTTAGTGGCCTTCTTCCTGGCTTCTTTGGTCTGTTCTGATGCCCACAATTTTGTGTTCAAAATAACACCTAAGTCCTCCTGCTGAGTCACAGATAGTACTTTGCCACCCATCAAGAATGGAGCCTTCATATGCTGCCTACCTGCATGCATGATTTTGCACTTATCAACATTAAATTTCATTTGCCATTTTTCGGACCACTTAACAAGCTCGTCTAAGTCTTTCTGCAGCAAGACCTGCTGGTTGTGTCCTGTTATTGCCCTAAAGACCTTCAAATCATCCGCAAATTTCCAAACCTTACTGCTTAGGCCACTTTCGATGTTGTTTACAAATATAATGAACAATAGTGGCCGCAGTACTAACCCCTGGGGGACTCCACTAAAAATATTTTTCCATGATGACTTTGTACCATTTAGCATCACTCTGCTGTCTATCTGAAAGCCACAACTCTATCCATTTTAGGATGCTACCTGCAATACCATGGACCTGAATCTGCATCATTAACCGTTTATAGGGTATCTTATCAAAGGCCTTACTAAAGTCAAGATATGCTACATCAACCTGATTTCCCTGATCAAATTGTTCTGTAGTAAAATTCAAAAAGTCCAAGAGATTTGTGAGACACGATCGCCCTTTCACGTCACATCTTCCAATGTAAACACTGATTTAAACTGCTTGCTCAGCTCCTCAGCCATCTCACCATCCTCACTCAATATAGTCCCATTTACTTCCAGTGGACCAATTGTGCTTGAAACTTTACTTAGCTTGTAGAAACTAGAGAACTTTTTACTGTCCCCATTACAGTTCCTAGCCAAGTCCAATTCTTTTGCCCGCTTTGCTGCTCTGGTTTTCTGCTTCACAGCGTCTCTAGCTTTTTGATACAACCTTAGATTTACTATATTTGAAGCTTCCTTAAATACTCTAAATGCATCTTTCTTAGCCTTAATTGCTTTTGTCAAATCTGGTGTAAGCCATGCTGGCTTTCCTACCCTTCTTTTGCGCCTTTGCTTTTGGGGGACATGTCTAATCTGAATTTCCTTCAAGTAAGATTTGAACTTTTCCCACATTTCACAGGCATTCAAATCGGAGAATTCTTCCCATTTTATGGCACTTAAAGCTGCTCTCATGCAGTCAAAGTCTGCCCTGTTAAAATTTGGAACATTTGCCAAATTATCCTTGATTGTCCCTGCTATGTGTGCCTTGAATCTCACTATGTTATGGTCACTTCTTCCCAGAGTTTCTCCTAGTCAAGTCTTGAACTAAGTCACTTAAATCCGAGAAGACAAGGTCAAAGAATGAGCCCTGCCTTGTTGGTATGGTGATTATGATCATGCTCAGATCATAAACACCATATGCCATTTCCACCACAAGCCTATGGGCATATGTTGGCTGTGGGTATGCACCATACATACTCTAAATGCATCTTTCTTAGCCTTAATTGCTTTTATCAAATCGGGCGTAAGCCATGCTGGCTTTCCTACCCTTCTATTGTGCCTTTACTTTTGGGGTACATGTCTAATCTGAATATATATATATATATAAAGTCATAAAGTATTCAGGGTTAATAAGAGCCACAGGGGCCCATCTGGGTTAAGCCTATCTAGAAAAGGTACTAGAAATGTACATACTCCCACCCCAATCAATCCCTTATCCAAAGTTCCTAGGAAGCTATATATCCCAGCCTATCTAGCACCACTCACTTGCTACCGCATAACACCCTCAACAATCACAAGCTCCTCCCATCATACCCATCGTGCCACCATAGACAATCTTATCAGCATCACATCCCGAAGGAAGGTGCCGAATCCACTGCTAGGCACATCTCACACAAATTCATAAAGCGTTCAGACTTAATAAGAGACTCACTTGCTATTGCATAATACACTGAACAATTACAAACTCCTGCCATCATACCCATTGTGCTACCATAGACAATCTCATCAGTATCACATCCCGAAGGAAGGTGCTGAATCCACTGCTAGGTACACCCTATATAAAGTTATAAAGCGTTTAGACTTAATAAGAGACTCACTTGCTATTGCATAACACACTCAACAATTACAAACTCCTCCCTGTTGAACAACCCTCCCTGGAATACAGAAAAACAATCCCCCTAGTCTGATAATGATTGTCTATGCCGTTTTTAAAGATGGTCAGTGTGTTGCTACTGACAATGGTTCCTGGCAGCTAGTTCCAGTGTTCTACTACCCTGTTGGTGAAGAAAGACTGTCTTAACCTTGTCCTGCTGTGATTAACTTTAATTTTGAATTGATGACATCTAATTGCATCATTTCTGTTAAGTTCAAACATTTCCCTGAGATATCCCTGTTCCTGACCATGAACAAATTTAAAAACCTCGATGAGATCTCCTCTCAGCCTTCTATATCTAAGTGAAAACATATTCAATTTCTTCAGTCCTTCCTCATATGCCAGGTTGCCTATACCATTAACCATTTTTGTTGCCCTCTTTTGTACTCTCTCTAAAAGCCAACAATCTCTCATAACTAGGGGACCAAGCTTGTACACAGTATTCCAAATGTGGCCTGACATATGCACAGTAAAGCTTCCTGATGACCTCCTCACTTTTGTATGACACATTCCTCAGTATTGCCCCAAGCATTCTTAGTGCCTTCTTCCTGACTTCTTTGGTCTGTTCTGATGCCCCCAATTTTGTGTTCAAATTAACGCCTAAGTCCTTCTCCTGCTGAGTTACAGATAGTACTTGGCCACCCATCAAGTATGGAGCCTTCATATGCTGCCTACCTACATGCATGACTTTGCACTTATCAAAATTAAACTTCATTTGCCATTTTTCGGACCACTTCACTAGCTCGTCTAAGTCTTTCTGCAGCAAAACCTGCTCATTGTACCCTGTTATTGCCCTAAAGATCTTCAAATCATCAGCAAATTTCAAAACCTTACTGCTAAGGCCACATTCAATGCTATTCACATATATAATGAACAATAGTGGCCCCAGTACTGACCCCTGGGGGACTCCACCAAGAACATTTTGCCATGATGACTGTACCATTTAGCATCACTCTCTGCTGTCTATCTGAAAGCCACAACTCTATCCATTTTAGGATGCTACCTGCAATACCATGGACTTGAAGCTGCATCATTAACCGTTTATGGGGTACCTTGTCAAAGGCTTTACTAAAGTCAAGATATGCTACATCAACCTGATTTCCCCGATCAAATTGTTCTGTAGCAAAATTCAAAAAGTCTAAGAGATTTGTGAGACATGATCGCCCTTTTCTAAACCCATGTTGGGGGACGAGTGGTCTAGGGGTAAGATGCTCGTCTCACAATCGAAAGGTTGTGGGTTCGAGTCTCACCTGTCGCTGCTCTTCGCCCGCGACCAATCGGCGTGAGAGATTGGCGACGCTACATGACTCAACGGTCGACGTGTCGTAAAAACCAATTACCAACCTAAACCCATGTTGAGTATCTTGAATCAATCTGTTCCCTTCCAGAAAACTAACTATTCTATCCTTGATAATTGATTCGAGTACCTTGCAGACTAGGGATGTGAGGCTTACTGGCCTATAGTTTTCAACTTTCCCTCTTTCTCCTTTCTTGAAAATAGGAACTACATTTGCCCTTTTCCAATCTGTTGGAATTTCATTTTGCGAAACTGATCTACAAAATATTATACTAAGTGGAATTGCCACTTCCTTTTCAGCTTCCTGCAATACCCTAGCATAAATTCCATCTGGTCCTGCTGCCTTGTTTGGCTTTATTTTTCTGATATAATTTAAAACAATATCACTATCAATGAAATCAACATCGTGTATCTGATCACCTGTCACTGAACTGTGGTTATCGGTTGGCAGATTAGTCACATCCTCCACTGTAAACACTGATTTAAACTGCTTGCTCAGCTCCTCAACCATCTCACCATCCTCACTCAATATAGTCCCATTTACTTCCAGTGGACCAATTGTGCTTGAAACTTTACTTAGCTTGTAGAAACTAAAGGACTTTTTACTGTCCCCATTACAGTTCCTAGCCAAATCCAATTCTTTTGCTCGCTTTGCTGCTCTGATTTTCTGCTTCACAGCATCTCTAGATTTTTGATACGACCTTAGATTTAGGATATTTGAAGCTTCCTTAAATACTCTAAATGCACCTTTCTTAGGCTGAATTGTTTTCATCACATCTGGTGTAAGCCATGCTGGCTTTCCTACCCTTCTTTTGCGCCTTTGCTTTTGGGGGACATGTCTAATCTGAATTTCCCTCAAGTAGGATTTGAACTTTTCCCACATTTCACAGGCATTTAAATCAAAGAATTATTCTTCCCATTTTATGGCACTTTATGGACATGGCACTGGCAGCCTCTCTCATGCAGTCAAAGTCTGCCCTGTTAAAATTTGGAATCTTTGCCAAATTATCCTTGATTGTCCCTGATACCTGTGCCTTGAATCTCACTATGTTATGGTCACTTCTTCCCAGAGTTTCTCCTACAGTCAAGTCTTGAACTAAATCACTTAAATCTGAGAAGACAAGGTCCAAAAATGAGCCCTGCCTGGTTGGTTCCGTTACAAACTGGTGTAAGAACAAGTCCTCTTCAAGGCATTTCCTAAACAGTTTACATGATGGGGAGCCAACACCAACATTTTCATATCCTTTTAGATTAAAGTCACCAAGAATAAGGCATTTCCTCTGAAAGTTTCTACTGATTTCCTCACAAATCACCTTATCGAGCTCCAGTTGCTGAGAATGTGGCAAGGTTCCTGATCGATACAAAGCTCCTATCCTCAGTTTATTGCTGTTGCCTTTTCCCACAGCAATATCAAGCCAAATGGACTCCAGACACATTTTTTACCCAATGATCCAATCTGCTACTTTTTGAGAACTGTATAAGCTATTCACATAGAGCATTACACCACCCCCTTTCACTGCTGGACCCCTATTGCATGAAAACATATTGTATCCCTGGATCTCATAGTCCTGCAAGTTATCCCCAAAATATCCCTCACTGACCCATGCCTCAGTAATGCAAACAAAATCTGGTTTCTCCTCAGCAACATAACACTTGAACTCATCAAATTTGGATCGAATGCTCTGAGCATTAAGCATCATACACTGAACAAAAGTTCCATGACCCTCTTTGGCTTTTTCATGTTGAGTAGCTCTATCATCTCTGGATGAGCTACCACTATGCCCCATTGATCTACTGCTACCCCTATTTGCTTACTGTGAGGTTCTATTGCCTATGCTGTCACTATTGGCATATCCCGAGATGGCAATGCCAATTCTTCCCTCCCCACCCCATTATCTAGTTTCCCTGAAGGACATGTTCATATACTTTGCCTAACACTTGCACCCCTTCTTGGAGAAGTGCAGGCCATCCCTCTGATAGAGGTCAGATGAGCCATAAAACCTGCACCACTTGTCAACAAAAGTCAAACCTAACTCATTGCAAAGCCTATCTAGGGCACTGGCATTGGCTGCCAGTGCCCTAGAGCTCCATTCAGGGGAGACTCCAGCCCTAGGCAGAATAGCTGTCACAATAACTCTGCTATTGCTTTGCTTCAGGTTGGCCAGAAGGGCCCTGTAGTCCTGCATCAGCTCCTCACTCCTAGCAGGACCTATGTTGTTTACTCCTACCTGCACTATAACTGTACTAAACTGGTTTTCACTGGTGGCCTGTGCGGCCACTTGGACCAGGTCTCTAACCTTGGCACCAGGCCTGGTGATGCACCTCCTACCTCTCCGACCTTTACAGAATACCCTATCTAAATGCCGCACACGAGAGTCTCCTACGACTAGCACCTTCTCCTTGCTGCTATCACTATCCTGGGGGCAGTCCTCCAATGCCTGGAACCTATTGGAGGTTACTACTCCTGCCTGTTGAGCTGCTTCACTAGGTTGCTTCCCACTCCTACCACCTACCAACTGCCACTCACTGCCCCCTTGCTTAGGCTCATGCCTCCAAATCCTCCACCCCCTGACTTTAAACCACTGCCCCTCCTGTGAGCTACAACTAGAAATATTATGTTCACTAGGAACACTTATCCCTTCAGATCTCCCTGCCACCTCCACAGCAGGGGAAGCTACAGTTACCTGGTGGCCTGTGACCACCTGGGCATAGGATGCTCCTGGTACAGACTGCCCTTTACATTCTGGCCTGCCCTGTGAAGCAAGGGAAGCTTTGAGCTTGGAAAGCTCTGCCTTAAGGGCCCTAACCTCATCCTCTAGTGCCTGCATCCTGGTATTAACCATCTTAAAGGCTGCAGCTTATCTAACTATGCAGCACTTACAAGGTATTCACTGTGCAGAAAGTTGACAGTGGTTTTAAAGAAAGAAGAAATCACTCGCTGAATAACTGCCAAAAATGAAATAAATAGCTGAACACACTGACACGCTAGACAAAGACAGACAGAATGGACAAAATGGCGCTGGGCAGCGTCTCTAGGTATAAATATTATAATCAGCTTGCTAAAAAAAGAAACTTATGAGATAAAACTATGCAAATATATGCACAGAAGTAATTGCTAAATACCTATCCACAGTTAAGCCTAGTATACTGCCCGGTTCTGCAACGATTTATCTTGGAAAGCAGGAGCTCCACAGCGACGTGTTTCCACCTTGACACCTGGCGGCGAACTGGCGAACTATATATATATATATATATAATATCTCTCTCTCTCTCTATATATATATATATATATATATATATATATATATATATATATATAGATATACATAACTCACTTTTGAGGGGAGGAAATCAAATTTGGGAGGAAACTTCAAGCTGTTACGAAATATTGGGGAGAAGAGCAACCATAAAATCCATGCTCCTGACCCGAAATATCGCACATAATTTGGTATTGGGGAGGCCACGGTCCCCACAAAGCCGCCCTCTGAAGAGCATATTCATGTGTTGCGATATACTCTCACTGAAAATAATCCACTTTATCTCGCATGGTGCCTGTAGAAAAGCTCGTATAAATATGCCTGGAAACAATCACTCGGTCGCCCATAGGGATGAACTCCAATTAGCAACACAGTATTTATACTAAACACCATTGATCTACATACAAAAATGTTCGAAGAATGGCAAATAGTTGAGGCTAAATTTTTGTACGTTGAGCTACCAAGACTATAACATAAACTGGATGCAAAAACGGGTATCAGAGGGGGCGAAGCAAGTCATCAGTACAATCAAAAACGTGTGGGAACGGTGCGGCTTTACCAATGATTCCGTTGAACGTGAGTCATTGTTTCATGTAATTTGAAACAACTGTACCACTGTCTTCGGTGAATTTTGTTAAATGTTAGGGTTAAAATGATCAGGACGTAGCCGGGAATTGTTCAAGGGGTGAAGGATATTTGTGCCAGGGGTCCGGGCTACCTCCACAATCTTTAATGTCACCAGAATTCGGCTGCCTTCTTTCAGAAAGGGCACGCTTTTTTCTTTAAAAATAGAGTTATTCTTCATTGGGGGACTCGGATCGTCTGATCCTCTTTCATCGCAAACTCGAACCTCTTCCCCCTCAAACTTTCAGTAAGCATGTCAGCTATGCAAGATATCATAATATATGCTTTTATATATGAGGAATATAGACCACTTAAACGTGCACCTCTAGATGCAGAATGTTAAAGTTTCATTGCAAAGAATGTCGATTCAATATTTGCTAAGGACTAAGTGGTTTCATACTTCTCCACGAAAAAAGAGCTCTACCTTGGCAGCCTCGAAATGAGTCCATAGACGTTCGTATAGGCATGTACATGCTCGCAGGGGTCCTTACGCTTTCGCAAAGCCCCGTAGATGTTCGCAACGGTCCATAGACTTACAAGGGCCGTACGTTTTCCTGCGGGCGCGACAACAACCTTGAGGACCATAAAGATACTCTTGGCCTTTTTATCTTCACCATGGCGATTCAGTACACGACCACGTACTACCCTACCGCGAGCCGTGGGAGCTCAATGGGTGGGGAGGGGCGACCGTTCTGCCCTCTCGTCGCCTACGTCATTGAAAGTGGGTATGTTTGTCATTTGATAATCAAGCCAAACGTGAACATTACGAATTCATAATGTCACAACACGCGTTGTCCTCGGAGTGTTCCTACACGAAACGTCGGTACTCGCTGGTAACGCTGATCCACCACACAGGGAACTTCTCAAGTGTTCGTACAGTGCGTTCGTTTTGCTTCGTGCGTCTCTATTTGACATGCTTCTGATTCAGTGTTCGTGTCTGGCTGCCAGACGGTGTAACGCGTCCCCGGTGACTCGGTACAACTCCCACTGCTCCGTCTCGGATAGGTGCACGGCACCCAGGCGGCCGTAGAAATCCTTGGCTGTCGAGTTCCAGCCCAGCACGGAGAAGTTGAGTCTGGAGCAGTGGGCGCTCTCCACCCAGGCGGCCACGGCGGAGACGAGGCGCCGGCCGAGGCCGTGGCCGCGCCACTATGGCTTCACGTACAGGTCCTCCAGGTACACGGCACGACCCGTCCACGTCGAGTACGTAAAGTAGTGTAGCGCCATGCCGACCAGCTTAGAGCCACGTTCCGCCACGTGGCACGTGTAGGCCGCCGGCGCACCCTCTGGGAAGCTGTCGGCGGCCAGGCGAGCGGCGGAGATCAGCACATCATCTGGTGAGCTCTCGCACACCGCCAGGTCCTGCAAGACAAAAATCACGTGTATATGCTACAGGTCCTGCGACAGAGCTACGGTCGGAAATTATAGTTCCTGCAACGCAGTCATGGTCGTAAACCGCCAGCGTCCGCAGCTCAATGACTACAGGAGTGCCGCCAACTGCTGCAGCACGATCTTGGTCACAAACCACAATCTTAAAAAAAAGATGGGCCCAGCCCATCAACTCCACCTCCTACAACGTGGATATTGGATATAGGCGTTTGTTTTTATCTGACAAAATGTTTTAGATTGCGAGAAAATGCCATTTTAGTACCAATTTTCGGCAAAATTCGCCCTTTTCGTGGGGAGAGGGGTGGTCATGCCCCGTGGCCCCTCCAATTTTGATCCGCCAGTGTACTTAGACATATCAAAATGGAACCTTGTCTTAGCATTGTCTTATTTTTCAACACAAACCCATTATTTTCTGAGCGGTTTAAGCCCTATCAGAAAAAGCCTGTCATCATGTAATGGTGCAGGTGATTGGCTTTCTCACTGTGCCACCATGGGTTTTGCATACTTTTGAGGGGGTAAGTGTTCTCTTAATGTTTTCTTTGCCCCCTCCCCATTAATTCCAACCTCTAACATGGGACCCTATGGAGTGCCCCCAATACATTTTGGTCCAACCATTACCTCGATGCATTGTTCCCCTCCCCCTCCCCCACCCCCCGAAGAGAAATAAGACATAAACGCCCCTGAGTGCCACTATCTTTGGAGGAATATGATCAAAACTAGATATGGACATGGACATTACAAGACCGAACATTGCCCTGGTCGTGTCACGTTTGTTAGTGTGTCATGTCATGTCGCGTTTGTCATGTCACGTGCGTCATGTCATGTCGCGTTTGTCAAACCCGTTATTTGTTCTGTAATTAGGGAAATGTTTGAAAATCATGCTGGGTACTAATATAGCAGCCCAGCTATCTTACGGTAACAAAAACTTTTTGATATCAATAAAATTAGACGGGGACACAGGATGTCCGTGAAGTTACCGAGAGCCACAGCAGACGGCTCCAACAGACAGCTCAAGTAACAAGCAACGATATGCCGACTAAATTACTGTTGTGGGGCGTATCCCTGTAGCTATACATGATAAGGTATTGAAAAGAAAAGCACCGATGAACGCATGACTATATAAATTTACTCCATGGAATGCATTTAGTTACAATCGGTGCTTGTTGCTGGAAATGTGTTATGCAATAACAACAAGCACCGATTGTAACTAAATTCATGTCATGGAGTGAATTATATAGTCCTGCATTCATTTGTGGCTTGGTTTTAAATGCCTTATCATGTATAGCTACAGAAATCCTCGCCGTAACATTCCTTTAGTTGGCATAGTTGCCTGTTGCTGGAGCCGTCTGGTGGAGCTGTCTGCTGTGGCTGTCTGCTGGAGCCGTCTGCTGGAGCCGTCTGCTGGAGCCGTCTGCTGGAGCCGTCTGCTGTGGCTGGTGCTAACTTCACGGGCATGGGCATAAGCACTGCAAGACAGAAGTTTATACTGGACTTACACTGTACAAAATAATTAGCACCCCTTTGGTGCTATTTCAAATGTCAAATTCCAGCACCACAGGGCTGCTTGAATTAAGCACCTTTCTGGAGTTGGCATCGCATCGCAAAATTTCAAGTGCAAAATATAAGCATGGTGCTTATAACTAGCACCTCTTCATTGGGCTATATTTAGTAGCAGTGTGCTTGAAATGAGCACCCATGGGGTGCGTGCGCTTTAGCACCCCCAAGGTGCTAGTTTTTGATCACGACAAAAACCAGCACCTCCTGGGTACGGTTCGCCTATGGTGCTAGCATATTTAGCACCCATGGGGTGCCTAAACTGAAATTGGTCTTCATGACAGTAACGTACGGGCGCTGATGTCTTACTGTATTTATGCGGACGGATGACTTATTTTGCTACATGTTAGCTTCCACTGGCGGATCTAGCCCACCGGTTTGGGGGGGGGGGCAACTTTCGGTTTTCGGCATCAGCCCCTCCCCTCCCCCTCCCCCAGTGGCGTACCTAGGAATTACATCAGGGGAGGGGTCGAACAGATTTGGAGGGTGCCCCTTCTCCCGCTATTTTTGGTTAAAAGCACCGGATTTCGACCACTATTTGGCAAAGGGGCCCATTTCAAGAAAGAAAGAAAATAATAATTGACAACATAATTTCCTGTGTAGGGTCCCCAGCCTACCTCCACCGTTTCTATGTTACCGGATTTTTGTTCTTGTTTACCGAAACGTTCACGTTCTCGTTCAACGTCTTGTACCACGTCAACGTTCATGCACGTGTACACACTGGCGGATCCGATTTTGTCAACTCTTGCTGTAAGCAGAACTTAGAGAATGGAACCCTCGATGTGTGTTAGAATCTACTATGCTACCATACTGGCTTCCAAACAATTTTTTTTTAAAGAACTTTAAAATTGGCGATTCTTTCATCCAGCCGCTATTTTTTAACCTCGGCAAAGGTTACTGCATTTTAATTTAGTTGACTTCTGTTGGTTTCGGACTATGGCCCCCCCCACTATACTAAGACACTAGGCCCCTCTTTTAAGCGCTTCGGGGGCCATGGCCGGAATGGCCCCTCCCTGGATCCGCCAGTGTAAATACATACCTCCTCTTGCTATTCTTCTTGAAAAAATCAGTCAATGTAGCCTGTCTCTTCATCTTAGCAACCCCAACACCAACATACAAAACATGCTGCTCAACTGGTCACTCGCACAAAACATCCTGTTCAAATTCCGCTTTCGAAATCTGGCTCACTGGGTCCGCTTGCCCGTTACTGGCTAAACAAACTTCATGAACCTATCTGACGAAGGAATAATGAAACTGCTGATTTCGTCATCTCTTGCTGTAAGCAGAACTTCAACAGCATGGAACCCTCGATGTGTCAGTACCTACTATGCTACCATATTGTGCTTCCAAACAATTATAACAAAATACCTGTAAAATTGGAGATTATTTCACCCGGAACGCTATTTTTTAACCTCAGCAAATGTTACTGCATTTTAATTCAGTTTACTTTTGTTGGTTTTTTTGGGGGGGGAGCCAAAAGACACTATGCCCCCCCCCCTTTGAAGCGCTTGGGGGGGGCATGGCCGGAATGCCCCCCCCTGGATCCGCCAGTGTTAGCTTCCGATACCGATCTTAAATAATACAGCGAACAGGATGGTTACAGGTAATGTACCCTTGTAGTGCATTCGTATGCAAATAGCAATGCAAAGGAATACATATTTCCTACTTTGAAAATAGCAAAGGAGAACATGCATATATATATATATAAGCAAATTTAGTAAGTATTACAGTAACGCACAGTAACAGTAAAAAGTATTAGAGGGATTATTCCATTTCAATCTCAAATTTTGCAACTAAGAAAATATAACCTCATGTAGCCTAACCCAGTTGTTTGCTTCATGAAGGAAAATATGTTTCAAACTTTTATCGTGAACGCCTTAAATGACTATAATACGAAATATACCAACCAAACCTAACCGAGACAATTTCGTTCATTTGCTACGCAAGCTCCAAATTCATCACAGTTCAGTCTTCCATGGCACAGTGCCAGTCATGAACAAATTATGAAGAGCAGATCCAATGGCTCCATGGCCACATAACTGTGAATAAACCAATGAAATCCATAATAATGTCGTACAGTCATAACGTGTTAAAACGAGCCACAGTGGCCCATCTAGGTTAAGCCTATACAATTATCGGGTAGCAGCAATTGGTGGTGATAATCCAGGCTCTGTAGCTTTCTTTCAGCTAATACATTCTGAGCAGCACAATAAACCGCCCGAAACCCATTGTCTGAAAAATGATTATTTTATCCCACAGAATAAGCTGCAACTGGCATAGCCCGCTCAGCTTTTCAGTGCCCATAGATGAATAATGATGCCATTAAATAACTTTTAGCTTGTTTGTCCCAGAGCAATACCACATATGCCTTGCCATCAGGGATGCGGAGGCGGGAAAATTTTGGATGGCTCCGGCTCCGACTCCGGCTCCGGGGAAGTATCCCGGCTCCGACTCCGACTCCGGCTCCGAGTAAAATGTCCCGGCGGCTCCGGCTCCGGCTCCGGCTCCGGGCAAAATGTACCGGCTCCGGCGACTCCGGCTCCGGCTCCGGCTCCGTACATCCCAAACGTGATCGATCCATTAAGTAAGAGCTAGGGGGGATGTAAAAAAAGTTAGCCGCGACCACTCAGGGGCGCAAACTTTAGACAATTATAAGCAACTTTCCCATATAAACCCTGTATCTATCTTGCATCGGAAACTGGCCCTCGTAAACTGACGCTCGCTTCGTGCCGTATTGGGGAAATCAGAAGAGGGGAGACTCGAATCAACAACACTCCCCATCCCGTGAACGGTCCAAGGAACACCATTGTTGTAAATTGTAATGTTTGACCTCATCTCTAATAAGGTACAACAACCCGTTGATGATGGAAACAATGAACTTAACTAAACTAAACATGGAACTATTGCATTGCCTACTGAGGCTAGAATATGGTTATTGGTTATTCTACCATTATTTGAAATTTTTACATGTTACTCGTATTTAAACATTTTGGCGTTTAAAAATGCGTTTTCATACCATACCATACCATACTAGGTATACTGTGTTCATTTCACGTTTGCTAATTTTGTTTAATTTACACCTCTTTCGGAGTCGGAGCCGCCCTGCTTTTGACGGCTCCGGCTCCGACTCCGGCTCCGAGTAAAATGTCCCGGCGGCTCCGGCTCCGGCTCCGGCTCCGGGCAAAATGTTCCGGCTCCGGCGGCTCCGGCTCCGGCTCCGGCTCCGGCTCCGCATCCCTGCTTGCCATGCATGCCGGATATTATGTGCTGTCAAGCTCAGGTATGTTGGTTATTGTAGCTTGAAGTTGCATCAACTGCGTAAGTCATTCAGCGCCCGTAATTTCAGGGGTGTATGCCGCGAGGTTGGCAAGATGCTGACATAATCAAATTTATACCAGGGATGTGGAAAAATATTTGCAGTGAAGACACACCCACCTTGTACAGACTATGACAGGCTTGCGATTCTGGATCCAGAGGTTCGCTTAATCCCAGAGAGACCTCTTCTTCACTTCAATCTTGCCGCACGACTGCACAGATCCGCACGCCATCGAATCCCAAACCAAAATGGCCGAATGTTCGTGCAGTTGTTTCGTTAAGCAGCGTTAAAGTGCTAATGTTCTCGCAATTTTTCCACGTTGCTTATTTTAACTACCCAATTGCTAACTGTAAGCAGCCACAGAGCGTTCAAACTCACGCAAAAAAACGGGCTGTAACAGTGCTAGATATAAGCAGTTGTATTATTCTGGACTGCTTGGCACAACACTCATGGCTGCTAGGATCAAGCGTCCTTATTCTTGTAGTCTAGCACCTGCAAGCTAGAATTAGCCCCTTCCAGCCGAAAAGTACATATGGTGCTTGTTGCTAGCATCCTTATGCTTGTTACTAGCATCCTTAAGGAACAGCGTTGTTTGAAGCAGCCACTTAGCATGCAATTAGCAGCAAAAGTGCTAATCATTTTCTTACAGTGTACGTATTCGTCTACACAGACCCGAATGTTTTGGAAAGTTAGAGATTAGGGGCGGAACTTTTCGAAAATGAGTGACGGTCAAATTGTATTTTCAAACCATTCCTTACGCATGCATACTTCCATGTGCATACGTCAGTTAAAATTATTCGCTTCACATGCTCGTCATCTAACAAGACTCGATAAAACTCTTGACACCACTTGGCCATCGCCTCCGTGCTTTTGGTCCCGAGTGAAGCACCACACTGCTTTCACGCATGGCTAAGCAATGTGTATCTGCCAACCCTTGAACACCGTCCCTGCATGCACAGTATATTGAGAGGCATCGTTCATTGTCTGAAAATCGAACATGTCCTGCAACTTTTAATGCACTTTCTGTGCACTTGGATTGAAAAACCACGCGTCTTTACGAGGTGAAACTGTGCCAGCACCGCTAGCTTCCTGTAGCCAATGACACGGCGCACGTCTCCAAGATCATGCACTATTCTACGCAAATAATGATTGTGCTTGAACGGTTGCTCAAGAGCGGTTCCGCGCTGGTTAGTCCAAATTAGTTCGTATGTCTTGAGTATTCAACACAGCTGGATCCGTTGACGGAAATATTGCTTTTTTGTTTGGAGCTGAGCATGAACATTCCAAATATTTTCCCAGCACTGGAATTATCAGCTGTTGATGAGGATGTGCGAGTTTGTGTTTCGCTGTTTCTCAGAAATGCTTTGAAAGGAAAATTTAGACGGCGATAGGCAGGTCAGCATAGAGTAATCCAGAAGCATACACTTGGAATTGGTATAGGAATTGCATCATATAATCGGAACAACGAAAAGCACAACGCGAGAACGAATATCACGACTACACCAGCATATCAATTGAGAACAAAAAGTAAACATACAGCAAGGCGTATCTCTGTGCAAGAATAACGCTACAACATATGGAGCTTTTTGCACGTACCACCGACATCCGTTATCCATTGTGGTCGGGTGTTTGATAATACCAAGAGCACTATTTTATGTCTTCCACTTTCTCTCTCACACCCTCTACCAGCAACATCTCTTTTGTGTTTGCTCCGTAACGTGTATATAACCGCCACTGTTTGGCGGTGACAAGCGGTCGAAGTCCAAGGGCGAATGGTGTCGCCAGACGTCTTGTGTTTAGGTCACATGTCCAGATGCCTCGGCGTGGATGTGATGTGGCTGATGCCAAGGCCTGGACCACGCCACATCAAGTTCGGTGCGACAAACACAGCCCCAGTCCGGCGAACACCATCCCAGTCCGACACGAGCCAGCAGCGGTCGGAGGAAGAGCGTCGGCGGGTCGTTGGACCCACCCGCCGCCGTATATACAGTGCAGGTGAGTGTAGCCGCAGGTAGCCTGCTGATCAACACGCCTACCCGCCTCTGACTGCTTCCAAACGCCTTTGTCACTTCTTCTGGCTAGTTGAATGGTGCGATTTTATTCAGAATCTAAATACCTACCGCTTCCACCCATATGAGTACAATGAGTACCACCTATTTGGTCCTTGGGGTCCGCAGTCCGACCCCACCTGGGATTTTTTTTGGTGTAGTCAGACCTCACCTGGAACTTTTTCGTGGGATCAGACCCCACCTGGAAATCTGGTAAATTTTGGAAAAGTATGGTACCTTCATGAAGTTTCCCTGTTTCTGTATCAGGCTGTGTCTGCATCGAGTTATTGGACTTGCCCGACGGTTCCACCACCGGTTCGCCCCGTCGCTGTCGATTTCACCATGGCCCGCGGAACCCGGTGAGTGGGCCCATCCACCTGCCTGACCATTCCTTTAAAGATGTGCTATCCTCGAAATAATTGTGCAGCTATAGCAATTTGCGTCACATTGTGTGTTGCAAAACAGCAAAGAGGATATTTCATTCCTCCATGCTAGTGGTGGAGCGATCATTTTAATCGCGGCCTTGGTTGCCAGCTGCTGAATAAAATGTTTTCTCTATAGCAATAGTCAGCGATAGCCATTGGCGAGGCAGGAACGTCAACCCGCAAGGGTCTAAACGAATATGACCTGCGGAATAACCTACCATTTAATCACCACCGAAAACAACGTTGTTTTGCTTACACGACGGGAAGATGAGGGGGATGACTGCTTGACTTTGGGTCAGGCAGGAACACGGGAAGAGCAGAGACTGAACTTTCGAGCAGCTGGACGAAAATTTTGAACGTAAAAATAAAGCAGAAAGAATGTTGCCTAGAACCATCGTTCCCGAAATTCAAGTTATTTTGCGTTGCGTGGAGAGCAGGGGGACGGGGATCGGGACAAGACTTACCCCTCCAAGTTTCAACATCGTTCCTGCGCCCTGGAGTTGGACCCCACCCAGAATGTGAAGGCGGCGACGAGATTGATTAGTACATACCATGGGACTGAGGACCAGCATCGATGTTTCCTTGAAATATGTCGAAACTCCAACGTTTTCCAGTTCCTAATCCCATTTGCTAATACCAAGCCTCTGGATTGGTCATACCACATGCGTTGGCCTAGCTCGCCAATCTAAGAAGAATTTTCATTGGTAGCAGTAGTTGGTGTTGCACAATTTGTTCGGAATAGTTTGTGATGCAAAAGCTTGCAAGAAAAAAAACAGGATAATTATGAAGTATATATGAAGCAACACCAGTTGTCTTGGAGAACATGGACATCATGTATGCCATACGCAGTACGAACGTTTGCGCCTTGAAAAGCAGGCACAGAAAACAGCTACTTCGATAAATTTCAGTGTGAATAAATTACATCACCAATTTGCATCTTAAAAGTAAAGGTTAAGTCACGCGTCATGGCTTGCGAGGCAAGAATCGAGATTGAAATGAAAAATATATTAACGATGCAAAAGACCCGACTTTTTGGATGATCTTTTATGGCATAAAAGATCATGGTTTCCATGTGAGCCATGGCTGACCACCTCCTTGACCAGTATTAAGATGCAACTTTCCTGCATATCAGCTTTCTTTTTTCTTTTCCTCTCTCTCTCTCTCTCTCTCTCTCTCTCTCTCTCTCTCTCTCTCTCTCTCTCTCTCTCTCTCTCTCTCTCTCTCTCTCTCTCTCTCTCTCTCTCTCTCTGTATATATATATACACGGGCGTCGATTTGTATCCTTTTGTTGGGGCCATGGCCCCACCAATGTTGATCTTGCCCCCCCCCATGTTGATTTGGGCCCCCCAATAACCTATGCTATTTTATGCTGATAAAGGGGAAAAACGATTAAAAAACGGCATGATAAGTAGAAACATTGATGTTAACCAGCACATTTTGTACTGAAAAGAAACAGATTTGGATTAGATAGTGCACTGACTCTCCACCTTTTGCTGAAAAATGTAAAATTGTGTGCAAAAAACAAAGAAAATAGCTGGATTTCCCTCCACTGTGGAAGTACAGCTTACATCATAAAATGTTGAGATTAGCGATGCTGATGCATTTTAAACCAGATTGTCTGAACAAAAATATATTAGGCAACTAAACAACAATTGCATGGTCATACTGATGTTTGTACACACCACCAATGGGAAAACCACATGCATATGGAGATTGAACATGATTAATTCCATTCTAAATTTCCAGTCATTGTCAAACTTGCATGCAAATCATGGTTACCATTGAGATTGTGGATATACAAACTATAATTATCTTCAGCAACCTACCCATCACACCATGAGCTTGATATTTACCAAGGTACCTACCTACATGCCCAATGACAATGTGCATGCATCCAATATCGATATGAGGCAACCCAATCTCAAACTGAACCAACAAAAGCCACGTGTGAGCCAATCTGCCAGCCTATGAAAACATGAGAGAAAAGTCAGCAAGAAGCCGTATAGACACCTCATTATAATTCATATTCCTGAAGAAAGCAATAGGTATTAAGCTATGGCCACACATGACTTCCTAAACAAACCCTATAGAGTCATACAAGACCAGTGTCTGGTAGCGCGCATTTGCCACCCACGATACTATTACCTTAGAAGGTCCACCAAAGTTTGCCTTCAAGTTTTGGTGACGTCTTAGTTTTTTCTCTCATATTGCATAAATTGGTAGCATCAGTCTTGTTTCAATTTCACTGCACATGAGACAGTTAAAGCATTTTTCAATTTTCAATTTTCAAAGTTTAAAGAACCTAACTCAGCCAAACCTAGCCTATCATAAATTGTGGTTGAATAAAAAATTATTGGTGAATTTGCAGTTTAAGGTGATTTTTGTTTGTTTGAATTTTTCTTCAGGATACCATGTTCATGACGGTGACTAAGATGATGGGACCACTTATTTTCGGTGCAAATTTATTTGATTTTAATTTGAAGAAAAAAATTTGACCAATTTTCCAACTTAAAAAATCTCAACCAACCTACCCTAACCAAACCTAACCCATTTGTTTGCTTTATGGTGACAAATGTGTGTAAAAACTTTTCTTGGTTGGTTGGTTGGTTATTTGGGATTACGGCCGCATTTACTGCGTTGGTCATACAGCGCCCATAAAACTTATCTTGTTCCCACCTTAAAGCACAATAATACCCAAAAGTTTCCCCCAAAAATGTACGAACATGTTCACACAAAATTTAATTTTTTCTTCAAAAGCAGCTTAGGTTAGGTTAGGCGGGGTTAGGTTTCTTTTTTAAGGTTGATAATTTTCAGAAAATAAATTAATTGACTTTTTGTCTTCTCAAAAGATAGGTTAGGCTAGGTTACGTTAGGTTTTGTTGCATTTTTAAAAACCATTTATGTTTATGCTATGTTACCGAACTCAAAGCCCTTTTTGGCATTATTTTGCTCACAACCTGAAAAGTAAGCATTTGCACAGAAAATAAGTAGGTCCAATCATCTTAGTCACCTTCATAAACATGGTATTCTGCAGAAAAATTAAAAAGAAAAAGTAGAAAAAGAACACCTGCAAATTTAGGTAACTGCAAAGTTACTAAATAATTCGCAATTTTGGGGAAAACGTTTTTGGAAAATTTTTGACAAGTTTTCCAACTTGAAAAGCCTAAACTAACCTAACTTAACCAAACCTAACCCATTTGTTTGCTATATGGAGGCAAATGTGTGTGAAAACTTGTCTTGTTACCACCTTAAAGCACAATAATACCAGTTTGGCTAGGTTAGGTTAGTTTAATTGTTTAACTTGGAAGCATTTTTCACAAATTGTCAAAAATAAAATAAAATCGGAAACTTTCCTTCAAACGCAGCTGACGTTAGGTTCGGTTAGGTTGGGTTCGGTTGTTCAATTTAGAAAATTTCAGAACATATATTGCTTAATTTTTGTTTCTAATTTTTGTTTCTCCAAAGGGGGTTAGGATATGCTAGATTAGGTTATGTTGGTTATGGTTATTAGGCTATGGTATGGATTCACTAATGAGTGAATCCATACAATTCCCACTGGAGTCTAAAAGCTACATCATAACCTTACTTCTATAACGTATATCACAAGAGCCCATCTCGATTCTACTGCTCACTCAGGACACCATAGAAGTCAATTAATGAAAGTGTTACTTCATTACCTGCATTGCTAATGTAAACAGAAAGAAGTCCTTTGAACCATATGCAAATGGAGCAGCACCTTCACAGTGCTGCTCCATCAACATCCAACTCCAACCGTGACCAAACTTCAGGAGCGCATCCGTCTCCAAAGCAGCCTGCGGAAGAACGTATGTATTGCAGCAAAAGTACTATGATCTGAATTCCATGGTATACGTTGCCTTATACGTCCGTGAAGTTGGCAGGAGTTCGATATTCACCTTCAGCAGAAATCGACGACCCCTTCGATTTCGCCCAAACTCGGTAAGACGGTAGTACCAAGGTCCCTGACCTACCATGCAGACGCATTTCACGGGGCATCGAATGGTTTGACCTCCAGAGGTCAACATAGGTCAACAAGCCAATAATGCGAGAATGTATACGTGATATAGCTCATTCGATCCGCAACGACACGCTGATTCCGCGACTGCTCTCATGTATCCCGTAGCACAAAGGGTTAATGAGTTATAACCAATTATGTAATTTTGTTTCTCACAGCATTGCTTCCCACACATTTCCATGCATTATTCACATTCCCATTCCGGGAATGTGTATGCAATACACATAGTCGTAACGCCAATAACGTGGGCAGTCCAACGATGGCACTATAATCATTGACGTCCGTTTAATTCCGGAGATATATCAAAATATATTCCGATAAAATCAGTTTTGGACCTAATGGTTAATTTCCCATAGGGTTTAGCATGGGACCCGGCGGAACTGGAAATCGCGACCCCTTCGATTCTTGTTTAAATCGCCACAAACGTATGCAATACCAAAACACGTCGACAACTCACGCCGTTTCCCGGGGCATCGAAAGATGTGACCTCCAGAGGTCAACGAGTTCCAGTTCGATATTCGACTTTGACCTATATGTGAGGATAGAGCATGTGACTGTCATTAGTTGGCATGCTCAAGTCGCACTGGAAGAAAGCAAATTAATAACGCTTCAAATCTAAATAGAAATTTCCACGGTTCAAAGCCTTGTGACCTTGCCAGGTCGCAGGTCATGTCAGGTCAAGCCGTTCACATGATGGAAGGTGTACAAAAGACACAAAGTTTTAACACCAATAACGTGGACAGTCCAACGGTGGCACTAGAATCAGTGACGTCTGGTTAATTCCGGAGATATATCAAAATACGTTCCGATAAAATCAGTTTTTGACCTAATGGTTAATTTCCCATAGGGTTTAGCATGGGACCCGGCGGGACTGGAAATCACGACCCCTTCAATTTCTTTTAAAATCGCCACAAACGTATCTAATGCAAAAACACGTCGACAACTCACGCCGTTTCCCGGGGCATCGGAAAATGTGACCTCCAGAGGTCAACGAGTTTCAGTTCGATATTCGACCTTGACCTATATGTGATGATGGAGCATGTGACTGTCATTAGTTGGCATGTTCAAGTCGTAATGTAAGAAAGTAAATTAATAACGCTTCAAATCTAAACCGAAAGTACAACGGTCGAGGAGCCATGTGACATTGCCAGGTCAGAGGTCATGTCAGGTCAAGCCGTTCACATGATGGAAGGTGTACAAAAGACACAACGTTTTAACACAAATAACGTGGGCAGTCCAACGGTGGTACTAGAATCATTGACGTCCGTTTAATTCCGGAGATATATCAAAATATGTCCCGATAAAATCAGTTTTGGACCTAATGGTTAATTTCCCATATCCCATATTCCCATAATTCGACGTGTTTTTGCATTACATACCTTTGTGACGATTTTAAAAGAAATTAAAGGGGTCGCGATTTCCAGTCCCGCCGGGTCCCATGCTAAAACCTATTGGAAATTAACCATTAGGTCCAAAACTGATTTTATCGGAACATATTTTGACATATCTCCGGAATTAAACGGACGTCAATGATTCTAGTGCCACCGTTGGACTGCCCACGTTATTTGTGTTAAGACGTTGTGTCTTTGTACACCTTCCATCATGTGAATGGCTTGACCTGACATGACCTCTGACCTGGCAAGGTCACATGGCTGCTTGACCGTTGTACTTTCGCTTTAGACTTGAAGCGTTATTAATTTGCTTTCTTCCATTACGACTTGAGCATGCCAACTAATGACAGTCACATGCTCCATTCTCACATATAGGTCAAAGTCGAATATCGAACTGGAACTCGTTGACCTCTGGAGGTCACATCTTTCGATGCCCCGGGAAACGACGTGAGTTGTCGACGTGTTTTGTTATTGCATACGTTTGTGGTGATTTTAACAAAAATCGAAGGGGTCGCGAATTCCAGTCCCGCCGAGTCCCGTGCTAAACCCTATGGGAAATTAACCATTAGGTCAAAAACTGATTTTATCGGAACATATTTTGATATATCTCCGGAATTAACCGGACGTCAATGATTCTAGTGCCACCGTTGGACTGTCCACGTTACTGGTGTTAAAACTTTGTGTCTTTTGTGCACCTTCCATCATGTGAACGGCTTGGCCTGACATGACCTGCGACCTAGCAAGGTCACAAGGCTTTGAACCGTGGAAATTTCGATTTAGATTTGAAGCGTTATTAATTTTCTTTCTTCCATTACGACTTGAGCATGCCAACTAATGACAGTCACATGCTCCATCCTCACATATAGGTCAAAGTCGAATATCGAACTGGAACTCGTTGACCTCTGGAGGTCACATCTTTCGATGCCCCGGGAAACGGCGTGAGTTGTCGACGTGTTTTGGTATTGCATACGTTTGTGGCGATTTCAACAAGAATCGAAGGGGTCGAGATTTCCAGTTCCGCCGGGTCCCATGCTAAACCCGATGGGAAATTAACCATTAGGTCCAAAACTGATTTTATCGGAACATATTTTGATATATCTCCGGAATTAAACGGACGTCAATGATTCTAGTGCCACCGTTGGACTGCCCACGTTATTGGCGTTACGACTATGTGTATTGCATACACATTCCCGGAATGGGAATGTGAATAATGCATGGAAATGTGTGGGAAGCAATGCTGTGAGAATCAAAATTACATAATTGGTTATAACTCATTAACCCTTTATGCTACAGAATAAATGAGAACAGTTTCGAAATCAGCGTGTCATTGCGGATCGAATGAGCTATAACACGTAGACATTCTCGCATTATTGGATTGTTGACCTATGTTGACCTCTGGAGGTCAAACCATTTGATGCCCTGTGAAATGCGTCTGCATGATGGGTCAGGGACCTTGGTACTACCGTCTTACCGAGTTTGGGCGAAATCGAAGGGGTCGTCGATTTCTGCTGAATATGAATATCGAACTCCTGCCAACTTCACGGACGTGTTGCCTAATAGTCCATCCTTGCCTATCAATGTAGGAGATGTTTGACTTGCCTTAAACTGTCTGGAGAAGTTGGGAGTTGAAATCACTTGTGAGCAATGAAGCAGATGAGGTATTCCTGTATGCTTATGCTGCATAATTGCATGGCACAGTGGCATGCCGAATGGGGAGGGGACATTGTGGGCAGTTTCCTCCCTGACAGGTTGTGGGGCCCCAAGAATCGCATCGAGCTCCGGAAAAAATTGCGCCAGTCTCCTTAAAAATCCCGTTTAGGCCCCCAATAATCGTACCAGGGCCCCGAAAAATCACATTGGGGGTCTAAAGAATCGCGCAGGGAATTCTGAAAAGGACGCTGGGGCCTCAAAAGTTCCCGCCTGGTCCCCTGAAAATCACGCTGGGGACTCAAAAGAGTCGTGCTGGGGTTCAAGAAAATCACGATGGAGGCCACATACGGCCGGGCACGGGGCCCCGGAAAGTAACTCTGAACCTAGGGGTACCAATAATTATCGTCCTGACAATCACGCTAAGGGCATGACATGACGTACCGGGGCTCCGAAAGTCTCATTGTGATCACCCAGCAAATGAAGCCGGGGCAACGAAAAACAGTCCCGACATGGAAAATCACTTTGGGTCCAAATAACCGCTCCAAAAGCCCACAAAAGGTGTTTGGCCCCCAAAAGCGTGTCCTAGCCACTAAAGCTCGCGCTTGAGATCCGAACAGGTGACCGCGGGGCCCCCAAATATCGCGTTCGGGACCCAAAATTCCGTCGGTAGTCCCAAAATTGAATGTGGGTAATCCAAAGCGTACCGAGTTTCGCAAGAAGGGACAGGGCATTACAATATGCGCTGCAGCTCGAAATAAACACACCGGGAGCGCTAAATAAAAACATAACGGAGGCCCTCAAGGCACACCAGGGTCATGAGACCACACGGGGCCTCAAATACAGGCTGGGCTCTCAAAAAGGGAATTGATCATAAACAAGGAACAAACAGACCGGGCACTAAATAAACACATCGGCGTATTTGAAAACGCGTCGATACCTCAAAAATATCATGGGTGTATAGAACAGCAACAAAGCTGTAAAAAAGGGCCCGGTCTCAAACATGTGCCGAGCCCCTAACACAAATTGGCTGGAGCCCTAAAACACATCTATAGAAGAAGAAAAACGCAACGGGTAAAAAACGAGCACCTAGCTACGGTCACGGCTCGGTAGCCAATATGGAAGCTTATTTAACCAAAAAGATGAGGTGCATCATAGATCAGTGTGTCTCCGGATTTCTTAACCACGGGAAAATGTGGAAAGGAGAGAACTAATACATCGAATTGAATTGATCGATTTTTTTTCCAGTGAGTCACATTACCAAGCATTCCACATGTCAAATGTGGCACAAGACTATCACGTGACAGTAATTAGCAAAACGTGGGAGACATGGCAGAAACCGGAGAAGCGCACGTAGAGTGGCGAATGCGTGGACTGCGCAAGGCGGGTGTACACGTGCACGAAAGTTGGCGTTTTGGCGACCGGGCGTTATTAATTGGAATGCCCGATAATGGCAAATTTTACATTTTTGAGTGATTTGTTCAGGTGTACTTTTAGCAGTGTGAGGTGACTTTTCAAGGGATACCAAAGGAAAAACCTTCAAACAGGATGGGGAGGAGTTAGGGTTGAAATCCGGTGATTCAGAAATAATGGTGGTAGATTTGGCCCCCTCAACAGGACAGTTAATTTGGTCACTAATTATTCTATAACAAAAATACATAGAACCACCTTTTAATTTTTTTTTGGTGCAAATCCGGGGACTTTTTTAACGGGGGTAGGTGAGCACCTTCCAAATCAGTTTGCGTCCTCTCGCAAATCCTAGGTACGCCACGGCCATGGCATGACATAATTTGACCTGTTGATAGCTATAATCCGCCGCAATGGGCGGTGTATTCCGCGGCCCCGGTCCGCCACAGTAGACGGTGTGTTTCGCAGCCCCGGTCCGTTACAATGGACGGTGTACTCCACGGCCCTGATCCGCCACAGTGGACGGTGTGCTCCGCGGCCCCGGTCCGTTACAATGGACGGTGTACTCCACTGCCCTGATCCGCCACAGTGGTCGGCTTGCTCGGCGACCCTGATCCACCACAGTAGATGATGTACTCCGCGGTCCTGATCCGCCGCAGTGGATGCCATGCTTCGCGACCCTGGTCCGTCATAGTAGGTGTGCCCCACGGCCCAGGTCCACCACAGTGCACGGTGCACTTCGCGACCCTGGTTTGCCACAGTTGATGATGTACTCCGCAGCCCTGGTCCGCCACAGTTGACGGTGTGCTCCGCGGCTCCGGTCCGTTACGGTGAATCATGTGCTCCGCTGCACTGGTCCCCCAGAGTGGATGGTGTGCTTCGCGGCTCTCGTCCGCCATAGTAGGACGAGGACGATGGACCCGAGTCCACTGTATGACACTCTAGTCGCATGCTATGACTGGTATGCTAAGTTTTTATGTTTACATGTGCTGTGTACTGCTCTTTTGCTTATGTGACTTCACCTGTTACTGGGCGATTTTGCTCGTTGGCGAGGATGCTGAATAAACATAAGCATACACATCGTCAAATAAAAAGATCAGAATTATTGAGGTCTGAAAATATAGTGGGCGAAATCCGATTAGTTTTTGGTTGGGGAGGGGGGTGGGGGTTAAGTACGTTGACACTTCGGCCCCCCAATGTTTTTTCAAAAATCGACACCCCTGTATATATATATATATATATCTTTATCTCTCTCTCTCTCTATCTCTCTCTCTCTTTCTCTCTCTATCTCTCTCTCTCTCTCTCTCTCTCTCTCTCTCTCTCTCTCTCTCTCTCTCTCTCTCTCTCTCTCTCTCTCTCTCTCTCTCTCTCTCTCTCTCTCTCTCTCTCTCTCTCTCTCTCTCTCTCTCTCTCTCTCTCTCTCTCTCTCTTTCTCTCTCTCTCTTTTTCACTTACCAATTCAAATGTTTGTGATTTTTTTATTCATACCAGGGGAGCAAAAATCTTACCCATCTTCTAGTTGTGTAGTTCAGGCATGTGTGGAAATGTACTCCACCAACTGATGGTCCGTGTCCGTGATGTCCGGTATCCTATATTATGGCTAACTCTTTTATTGAAGGAGGTAGTTCTTTAGAAGACACTAGCTCATAACTTTTTCACTTTTTATTGCTAAGCCACGGACAGGAGCGCTTTCGAATTGCGTTATTTTTTTCCCCTGCTTTCTTTTCTACATGTTATGACAAAGCGATGCTTTATTATCTCTCCCAAGGCTACTTTAGGAGGCATGTTCATTTGGATGATTTCCTACGTCTAGAAATGAATTGAGATATTTTAAATGTGTGACCCCCTGGTCATACTAGTTTTTGTCATTTTGTTGTCACTAGTTTTGGTCATACACATACTAGTTTTTGATCGCATCGATCAATGAACTGCATATTTCCGCTGGACATATACATGTAGTAACATTACAAATATATAGAAAAGACAGAGGTGGCTCCAGTGCAAGCAAATAGGTGTTTGATATTGTCCAAAATTCAAATAAATCTGGTCATCTAGACCAGTAGCGTTGTTTTCTGGACATGTTTAGTGCAACGAAGTTAATAATGGTTATTGGCGGATGCAGGAATGATTGGGGGATGTTCAATCATGTTCATAGCATACCTTTAGCGCATCGCAATCGGAGATGATAAGCTAGTTCTCCTTACCGTGGCGAGTTGAAATGATCGACAAGTGTGTATGTACGTCCCATACACTTACAGATACCAAGTGCATACGAAGGGCGGAGGCGGTTTCAGATTAGACAAATAGGGGGTGTTGTGATGATGGGCAAAATGGTAATATATCTGACCATTTAGTCAGGCAATGTTGTCCTACGAACATTCTCAGCAAAGTCATTGAAATAATTGTGTCGTTTGTTATACGCAGATATAGAACTGTCCGAGCTATAGTTCTACAATGTACATCTACAATCAATGTACCGCGTACAGCAGCGCGTAATGACTACACGAGACGATGTAGGTACGAGTATGTCGGTGTAGTGACACCCACTGTCTACAAGTCCACTCAGCTGCTCTGCTGGCCAGGCGGCGGCAGTATGGCGGACGAGCAGTCATCAGAGGTGGTCATCAGAGAGGCCGTGAAGGAAGACTGCGGCCAGATTTCATCGCTAATCCAGGTATGAAGTCGATGTGTGCATGCCATACGAAGATGGGATCCCAACGAAAACCATGAGCGTGTGTGCCTGTCTGTTGTTCTTTCTCGGCTTGCCACGTGATACGGATATTCTTTTACTTACTTATTTCGTAATGTTAAAGAATAGTTTTGCTTGTCAAATCTGCGATGCAATTTCACAAAGACGTCTTTCACAGGTATGTATTGATTGCTTTCCATGTTCAACTGCCGATCGGTCTTTCCTTCAATATTCAGACATGAGTACAACATTGCTTCCTAACATCGACTATGCACGTTAAACAAAAATTACCCAGATATGTGTTGTCTTGATTGCAAGATTGGGGATCCTGTAGGACAGCATAATCTTTTTGCCAGAATGACCTTCCCGAAGAACCAGTCCAAGAAGTTGCTTTGCAAATGGTACGAATAATTTATGGAACACATCACGGCCTGAGACGTTTCAAATGCTTGGTTAAACCTGCTTCCCTTCGCCCTTGTCGTCATCTTGTTTATTGTTTATTGCCAACATGGATACTGCTGAGGTGGTTTGCTGATATTTATCTACACAATGCACAATTACAACATCAGGACAACTGCGGGCTCAGCTTCCACAGTGGGAGGAGGGCGGGGGAGCATTCATTACAGCATCAGATATTTGCAAATATGTGGCATAAATATGCTGCATACAGGGATGAATCCACCCTTCCAGTTACCGGAGATAAAACTCAAATGATGATTCGTTACCGTGCAGTTGATCGAAATTGTATATACGTTTCACAAATTTCCAAAATATAAGTACAATTTTTGCAGTCTGTCAGATCAAGGATTTTGTTGTCGTTGTTGATTCTTAATGTCATAAAGTCATCAAGAGTTTAGGCTTAAAATAGCTACAGGGGCCATCTGGATTAAGCATATAGCCGCATGGAAGTATAAGACTACAACAAAGATACCTAATCAATGCCATATCCCGAGTTCTAAAGAAACTACCTACCCCACCATGTCTGACCCTGTTCGCCCGGTCTCGATCGATATCGCTTGACACACGCATGCTCGTGTACCATATGTGCGACCATAGTACACGCGAGAGCCCGCGTAGCACACGCTTCCATGCCTATAGCGATCCCACTTAATCCCACCCCCAAATTTCCCATCTACCCACTGCATATCTTATATTTCAAACATACGTTTATTGGATCCATATAAGTTGTCCACCCTACTTTTAAACACATACTATGAGAGGCTCTCCACCACATCTCCAGGCAGCCCATTCCATTTATCAACCATCCTTTGACTGAAAACCTGTTGGCGTATAGCTGTCCTACATCTTGACTTGTGTAACCTAAATTGACGCCTCCTTTGTGATACCCCAAATAGAACAGCATCATCAGATTGACATGTTCTAATCATCTTACAAGTTTCACATCTCAGTTATATCACCCCTAATCTCCTACACTTGGGCGAGTGCATATCTAATGCTATATGCCTCTCTCGATATTATAAATATGATATAAATGTCCACTGATATGTCTAGCAGCTTTGCTCTGTATGTTTTCTAGTGCATCCATATCCCTTGCTATGCAAGTGATCCATGCATGTACACAATATTCCTCGTGGGGTCGCATGGCTCAATGCAATTATTTTTCATAACATCATTGCTTTTAATTTCACACTTCAAGACTCCCACGGGCCTCACTTTTGCTCCGCTTGTGCAAACACAGCAAATCGCAGGAACAACGAAGCACTTGACATGATCATCAGAGGATGTCGGACTGGCCTCATTCCTCATTCAACAGCGGGGTTCTACCACGTAACAGTCATTTCTATATTAGCATGCTGCAGTGTGATCTGGACATATGCGGCTAAAACACGCATGGTGCTGGTCGATCGTGTTGTGTCTATGCTCCACTTTGGCTTCAACATCATACAAGCGGCTCTCCCACCGACCATATGCATAAGACGACCAACTGCTTTAACCAGACTGCAAAAGTTGGCTCAAGTTACCATGACCCTCTGCGCCAACGCAGCGTTAAATGTTGGCTTTCACGTTGCTGCAGGAGCTGGCAGATTATGAGAAGATGTCGGATGAAGTGCTGATCTCCGCCGCTCGCCTGGCCGCCGACGGCTTCCCGGAAGATGCGCCGGCGGCCTACACGTGCCACGTGGCGGTACGTGGCTCTGAGCTGGTCGGCATGGCGCTACACTACTTCACGTACTCGACGTGGACCGGTCGTATGGTGTATCTGGAGGACCTGTACGTGAAGCCAGAGTGGCGCGGCCACGGCCTCGGCCGGCGCCTCTTCTCCGCCGTGGCCGCCTGGGTGGAGAGCGCCCACTGCTCCAGACTCAACTTCTCCGTGCTGGGCTGGAACTCGAGAGCCAAGGATTTCTACGGCCGCCTGGGCGCCGTGAACCTAACCGAGACGGAACAGTGGGAGTTGTACCGAGTCACCGGGGACGCGTTGCACCGTCTGGCAGCCAGACACGAACACTGAATCAGAAGCATGCAAAATAGAGACGCACAAAGCAAAACGAGCGCACTATGCGAACACTTGAGAGGTCCTTGTGTGGTGGATCCGCGTTACCAGCGAGTACCGACGTTTCGTGTAGGAACACTTCGAGGGAAAAGCGTGTCATGACTACGAGCGCGAAAAGTTAACGTTTGGCTAGTTCATCAAAGGAAGGACACATTTCAGCCCTTCCCTTTGAAGACATTGTGACTGCCAACGGCGAACTGCAGCTGAACTAAGCCAGGCGTGTAACTTGCACATGGCGGGGCTGTACCCTGGCACGCCATCACGCTTGCTGCGGCCGTACATCAGCCCAGGGGCGGATTCAGGATTTGTCATGGGGAGCACATGTCTGGAGGGGCGCCACTTTGGCTTCCGAGGGTCGCCTCTGGCTGATAAAAAAGAGGGGGTGCACTGAGCCTTTGTAGAGGGTTGAAAAAAAATGAGGTGGGTGATGAATGCGGGCCTTCCTGGAGGGGCGCCTTTCCCCTTCAAGGGGCGTCTTTTCCACTCAGAGAGGCATGTACTCCAGCCTTCTGGCTGAAAAAATCGAGGGGGCTATAAATATATATATATATATATATATATATATATATATATATATATATATATATATATATATATATATATATATATATATATATATATATATATGTATATATATATGTATATATATGTATATATATGTATATATATACATATATACATATATGCATTTATATATATAAATATAGGTGTGTATGAGTGTGCGTGTTTTGTGTGGGTGCATGTGTGTCGCGTCAATATATCGATATGCACGACCTTTGGTGTGCAGTTAACCGGTGTAGTGAACAAAGCAGCGCCAAATGTTACCCTTGGAGAAATGTCTTTTTGGTAGCATGTAGTTGCACTTCTGGAAGGAACCTAAGGAACACGAATATCTAATAGATGGTACATGTTGGCGAAATTAATTAAAATTTGACACATTTTGCCACAATGTCGAATGGCATGGCATATCAGACATAACTGCATGACATATCAGACTACCTTTGACTGTTCAGCACGAGACTGTTCAGCACAACACCCCTCATTGCTGTAGCAATATTCATGAACCGGAATTTTTTGCAACGTCATGAACTGGGATTTATGAGCGGAATTATTTGGTTAACTGGCGACTGAACTTAATAAGTGAGGAATTACTACATTTTTTCGAGGTATGGCTTCAGGATAATATTTCGGAGCTTCATTGCAGAGAGGCTACCTCCAGTTTTCTCCAAATCCAGAGGAATGCTGCTTTCAGAGCTTGATGAAGCCTCACTTTCCAGGGTTTGTGTGTCCATGAGTTGCCTTAGGATGACTGGCGCAGTGTGGATCAGCTTCAGTAAAGTTTTCCGAAGTCCAACTGGAGTGCGATTCCGGAGTCTGGCCGATTGTAGTAAGGCTTCTGCGGGGTCTGGACAGGCAGTGTTTGGTGATTCTGCTTACCCTCCGGACTTTGGATGGCGTCTGGTGTCTGGGGAATATATGCACAGGCACACACACATATTCCGAATGGAGCCTGCGCGATGCGTGTAAGAACCATTGAGTTTGGTAGGGCTCCGGTCGTGTCAGATTTGCAGCTGCCCACTCAGCTTTGGGCGATTCCAACGTTAGCTTTGTGACGCTACATGGATCGCCTGAAGTAACGGCACAGACAGTAAACTTCCGCCTCACAAATGTTTGTAGGACAACATTGCCTGACTAAATGGTCAGATATATCACCATTTTGCCCATCATCACAACACCCCCTATTTGTCTAATCTGAAACCGCCTCCGCCCTTCGTATGTACTTGGTATCTGTAAGTGTATGGGACGTACATACACAATGTCGATCATTTCAACTCGCCACGGTAAGGAGAACTAGCTTATCCTCTCCGATTGCGATGCGCTAAAGGTATGCTATGAGCATGATTCAACATCCCCCAATCATTCCTGCATCCGCCAATAACCATTATTAACTTCGTTGCACTAAACATGTCCAGAAAACAACCCTACTGGACTAGATGGTCAGATTTATTTGAATTTTGGACAATATCAAACACCTATTTGCTTGCACTGGAGCCGCCTCTGTCTTTTCTATATATTTGTAATATCACTACATGTATACGTCCAGCGGAAATATGCACTACATTGATCGATGCGATCAAAAACTAGTATTCCCGGTCATAAATTTAAAATATCTCAATTCATTTCTAGACGCAGGAAATCATCCAAATGAACATGCCTCCTAAAGTTGCCTTGGGAGAGATAATAAAGCATCGCTTTGTCATGACATGTAGAAAAGAAAGCTGGGAAAAGTAACGCAATTCGAAAGCGCTCCTGTCCGTGGCTTCGCAATAAAAAGTGAGAAAGTTATGAGCGAGTGTCTTCTAAAGAACTACCTCCTTCAATACAAGAGTTAGCCATAATATAGGATACCGGACATCACGGACACGGACCACCAGTTGGTGGGGTATGTTTCCACAGATGCCTAAACTACACTAGACAAAAGACGGGTAGGATTTTTGCTCCCCTGATATGAATCGAAAAATCACAAACATTTGAATTGGTAAGTGAAAAAGAGAGAGAGAGAGAGAGAGAAAGAGAGAGAGAGAGAGAATATATATATATATATATATATATATATATATATATATATATATATATATATATATATATATATATATAGAGGGAGGGAGGAAAAGAAAGAAGAAAGCTGATATGCAGGACAGTTGCATCTTAATACCGGTCAAGGAGGTGGTCAGCCATGGCTCACATGGCAACCATGATCTTTTATGCCATACAAGATCATACAAAAGACCGGGTCTTTTGCATCGTTAATATATCTTTCATTTCAATCTCGATTCTTGCCTCGCAAACCCTGACGCGTGAATTAACCTTTACTTTTAAGATGCAAACTTTTGATGTAATTTATTCACACTGAAATCTATCGAGCTAGCTGTTTTCTGTGCCTGCTTTTCAAGGCACAAACGTTGGTACTGCGTATGGCATACATGATGTCCATTTTCCCCAAGACAAATGGTGTTGCTTCATATATACTTCATAACTATCCTGTTTTTTTTCTTGCAAGCTTTTGGATCACAAACTATTCTGAATAAATTTTGCAACACCAACTACTGCTACCAATGAAAATTCTTCTTAGATTGGCGAGCTAGGCTAACGCATGTGGTATGACCAATCCAGAGGCTTGGTATTAGCAAATGGGATTAGGAACTGGAAAACATTGGAGTTTCGACATATTTCAAGGAAACATCGATGCTGGTCCTCAGTCCCATGGTATGTACTAATCAATCTCGTCGCCGCCTTCACATTCTGGGTGGGGTCCAACTCCAGGGCGCAGGAACGATGTTGAAACTTGGAGGGGTAAGTCTTGTCCCGATCCCCGTCCCCCTGCTCTCCACGGAACGCAAAATAACTTGAATTTCGGGAACGATGGTTCTAGGCAACATTCTTTCTGCTTTATTTTTACGGTCAAAATTTTCGTTCAGCTGCTCGAAAGTTCAGTCTCTGCTCTTCCCGTGTTCCTGCCTGACCCAAAGTCGAGCAGTCATCCCCTCATCTTCCCGTCGTGTAAGCAAAACAACGTTGTTTTCGGTGGTGATTAAATGGTAGGTTATTCCGCAGGTCATATTCGTTTAGACCCTTGCGGGTTGACGTTCCTGCCTCGCCAATGGCTATCGCTGGCTATTGCTATAGAGGAAACATTTTATTCAGCAGCTGGCAACCAAGGCCGCGATTAAAATGATCGCTCCACCACTAGCATGGAGGAATGAAATATCCTCTTTGCTGTTTTGCAATACACAATGTGACGCAAATTTCTATAGCTGCACAATTATTTCGAGGATAGCACATCTTTAAAGGAATGGTCAGGCAGGAGGTGGATGGGCCCACTCACCGGGTTCTGCGGGCCATGGTGACATCGACAGCGACGGGGCGAACCGGTGGTGGAACCATCGGGCAAGTCCAATAACTCGATGCAGACACAGCCTGATACAGAAACAGGGAAACTTCATGAAGGCACCATACTTTTCCAAAATTTACCAGATTTCCAGGTGGGGTCTGACCCCACGAAAAAGTTCCAGGTGAAGTCTGACCCCACCAAAAAAAAATCCCAGGTGGGGTCGGACTCCACCAAAAATGTCCCACATGAGGTGCGGACCCCAAGGACCAAATAGGTGGTACTCATGGTACTCATATGGATGGAAGCGATAGGTATTTAGATTCTGAATAAAATCGCACCATTCAACTGGCCAGAAGAAGTGACAAAGGCAGAAGGCAGAAGTGACAAAGGAAGCAGTCAGAGGCGGGTAGTCGTGCTAATGGATACCTGCGGCTACACTCACCTGCACTGTATATACTGTATATATCACTGACCATGCTCAGTGCAGGGCTGCAGGATCTTCAATCTGGTCAGAACATATGAAACAAACTGCATACCTTGCAGGTAGACATCGTATGCAAAATCGAAATATATTTCAAATTTCGTGTTTGTCCATGTCCTGAAGACGATCTCTGTTCATATCTGAGGCTATATATATATATATATATATATATATATATATATAGATATATATATATATGTGTGTGTGTGTGTATGTGTATGTGTATGTGCATGCGCATATATATATATATATATATATATATATATATATATATATATATATATATATATATATATATATATATATATATATATATATATATATATACACATACACATACACACACACACGCACACACGCGCAAACGCGAACAAGCGCACACACACGCGCGCGCACACGCGCGCACGCGCACGCGCACATGCACACGCACACGCACACGCACATGCACGCACATCTAGTATGTGTATTTTATTATAAAAGGCACAATGCCAACTTGTGGAATTATCAAAGGCTGTGTCGCTACCATTTTTGTCCCACAGCCTTCCCGCTCAACTTATGCCGCAAAAATTGTAAAGCTATGCATCCTCCACCGGACCCGACATCAACCATGCGGCGGTCTGGCCTCGGGGCACGCAGGTCGCGTGACATGACGACATAGCTACGTGATCGGCGGTTGGATGGCTTGTCCTTTAGTCGGTGGCGCTCGGACAGGTACCGACCAAATTCCAGCATATACCCTTTTGTGTGAATACAAATTCGCGTGATTCAATGACACAATTGTGGTGAGAACTAGCAAAAACTAAAGGTACAGATCAGCTAGAATTATTCGTGAAGGTGAAACTTGAGTGGCTTAGCACTTGAAATGCTTTAACAAAAACGTGATCAAGGTTTGAAAAGCAGGATGGTTGCGCTGAACCGGGTGGGGTCATTCCGATAAACTCTTGTCGTACCTAGGCGAGCTCCTCAAGTATGCAGATCTGTTGAAGGCGAGTGGAGGCTGTGACGTGATATGATGTGATGGCACGATGCAACTTCAAGTGCGAAGGTTCATTGAACGAGGTGAGTGCCCTGTGCGTGCAGACCAGTAGGAAGAGGGCTCACCGACGCCGGTCCACACCCGGATCACGTCCACACAGCTACCTCTGATTGAACAACATTGACGACGCGGAATGTGTTCATTTGATATACAAAATATTTAATAGAACGGGCAATAAGGGCGAAGTTACCGCGATAAAATGCGTCCGATCAGCCTTACCGGCGCGCCAGCTAAATGAGGGTCGCACCCCGTACATGCAAGATAAAAGGCCTGCATTATGACTCGTCAGAAGAGGGGCCGCCGGCTCCACCTTCGCTGTGTCACATGCCCGCGGCCCAATCCTTCAGCATGACTTGCATCGGAAGCCGCGGCCGTCGCACAGTCAGGAATGGCCGCGTGCGGCTCCTCCTGAGGAGGCCGACAGACGAGCGGGCGAGGACTGAAGCACGATAGCTCCGGGCCGACAGACAGACAGCCAGCCGAGACAGACAGACAGACTGGGAGGCGAGGACTGGAGCACGATAGCGCCGGACCGACAGACAGACAGCCGGGACAGACAGACAGACTGGCCCTTCCTGAGGAGGCCGACAGACGAGCAGGCGAGGACTGGAGCACGACACCGCCGGGCCGACAGACAGACTGCCGAGACAGACAGACTGGGAGGCGAGGACTGGAGCGCGATAACGCCGGGCCGACAGACAGAGAAGGTCCCCAAAAAATGACAAGGCAACTGAGATAGGAAAGATTGCTTGTAATTTGGAAGAGGAGGCACCTGGGAGAGAAGAGGAGTCCACCAGGAGATAAGAGGCCACCCTTAAAATGGGCAAAGATCGAATCAAAACGCAGAGCAGGAGGCCCCCAAGACGTGGGAGGAGGCCCCTAACTTGAAAAAGAAAGTCTCTAGAAGAGAAAAGGAGGCCCCTGCCGGACACGAGAGAAGTCCCTCAAGACGGAATAGGTCTCCAGGGCCGAATGAGGCCCCGAAGACCGGAAGGAGTTCCCAGGAAATGAGAGGAGGCCCTTAGGATAGGAGTGGTAGCAGGTATGGAAGGAGGTGAGGTTTCCAAAATTGAAGATGCCCTGAAGACAGGTAGGCTTTGCCAGGACAAAGGAGAAGGCCCACGAGGCGTGGCAGGAAGCCCCTAATTTGGCAGAGAATGCCCCTGGAACATGAGAGGAAGCCCCGTGCCATGTTAAAGTGGCCCTAGGATGTAGGAGGAGGCCCTCCAAGACGGAAGAGGGGGCCATTGAATATGAAGGAGGGTAGTACAAGAGAAGACATCAAAAACCAGTAAAGAGGCTCCAGGAAATGGGACGAGACCCCTGAGACGCGAGAGGAGGCCTATAATTTGCAAGAAGCCCTTAAGAAATTGTAGGAGTCGTGCCGGGGTATTTAAAAATCACGACATGGTCCCAAAAAGAGCCGGCCGGGGCCCCTGAAAACCACGCTGAGCCTGGGGATACCAAAAAGTTACGCCCGAGCCATGCAAATCACGCCAGGGGCACGACAGGTCGTACCGTTCCCTAACAGTCTCATTGGGACACAAATGAAGCCGGAGCGACGAAAAACAATCCGGACATGGATAATCACTCCGGGGTTCCAACAATGACGTCAAAAGCCTCCAAAACGTGTTGGACGCCCAAAAAGTGTCGGGGTCGCTAAAACTCGCGCTAGGGATCCAAACAAATGACGTCGGGACACAAACGATTACATTGGACTAAAAAAAGTCGCGTCGCAGCCCTTGAAAATCACACTGGGCGCCCAAAAGGTCGCGCCAGGCCCCAAAAGTTGCAGCTGCCCTAACAAATAAACTATGAACCGGAATGTCACTCTACGGCCTCAAAAATCGGGTCAGTCCCCCAAAAAAGCCGTTGGGCACCGGGAAAAAACGTGTCAGGGCATCGAGAAAAAAAATCGCACCGGGAGACCGAAGAATCGTACCGGGACCCAAAATATCACAAAGGACCTTTAAAAAGATAGAACTCGATGTCCAAAAAGTTCACACCGAGACTCGATCGAATCGACCCTAGCACCGGCAAATTAAGAACAGGTCCGGAAAAAATTACCCGGAGGGCTTTTACACTCCGAAAGGTGCCATCGGCTAAAAAAAACTCCTTCGGTGGCCGCAGTGGCATATCAAAGGGGCAAATGTCCCCTCCTCCTAAGAGGGATAAGCTAGATAAGAATCGTGACGGGGCCCCAAAAAGTCGCGCTGGGGCCACAAAATTTCGCGTCGGTCCACCAGAATTCGCGCAGGGGGCTGGCCCGATAAATACGGCGGGCCCAGAAAGCTCGCTCCGAGGCCCGAAAATCTGCAACATGAACCGCCAAGATCGCGTTGGGTTCCCAGCTAAGTACAACGCGTCCTGCAAACTCGAACCGGTTCCCAAATATCGCGTTCGGGACCCACAATTCCCATCGGTAGTCCCAAAAATTTGGTCTGGGTATCAAACATTCATATCGGGGCTCCCAAAAATTGGCCTCTAAGGCCCCACATAAGCACAATGTGACCCCAAAAATCGCATCGGTATCCCCCAAAAAATAAAGCCGGAGCCTTCCAAAATAAGGAGGGATTAAAAAAAAATGTCGGGGTCAGGAAAATGGCTCTGGAGCACCGAACATATCATCAGATGCCTTCACAATTTCCGTACGGCCCAGAAAAACATACCGGAGCTCGAAAAAAAATTCGAGGTGAGATGCAAAAACATGGCGACAGAGGATCGAAAAATCAGGCCGTGATTCGGACTTTAAAGAAAACTCAGACGAGATCCACAAAAATCGCGTTGAGCCCAGGAAACTGGCGTTGGGTCCCCGGAACCACGCGCCTGGGCGCGATAAGTCTCGCTGGGACCCAGACAAATCGCACCGAAGCCCCAAAATTGTACTGGAGTCCCACAAATGTGCGTCAGAAGCCCCCAATTAACACAGCGGGATCCTAAGAGCACAACGGGGGCCGAAAGTGCAACTGGCCCTCCAGAGCGCACAGTCTCATGCGGGGCCTTAACAGGGCCTTAAAGGGCCTTAAAACATGACAGGGCCTTAAAACATGCGTTGCAGCCTTAAATAAACATACCGGGAGCTTTAAAAAATACAGCTTAAGCTCTCAAGGCACACAGGGGCCATGCGGCCTCACAAGGGCCTGAAAAGGAGGTTGGGGCCGCAAAAAGCAGCATGGTTCCAAAACGAACACAAAGATCGAGCACTAAATAAACACATCGGGATCTTTGAAAGCGCCCAGACACCTTTAAACAAATCATCGGTGCACACAAAGCAACAAAACCCTAAAGCGAGCAGGGGTTTCGAAAATGTGTTGGACTCCTAACAAAAATGGATTGAAGCCCTAAGACACATCCGTACACGAAGACAGACGAAACGGGTCCAAAAAAGAACACTGAGGCAGGGCCTCGGTTCGGTAGCCAATCTGGGAGCATATTTAATCAAAGATATGAGGTGTATCAAAGCTCAGCGGGTATCCGCATTTCTTAGCCACCATAAAATTGTTGGTAGTAGGGAACTAATGATCGAATTTAATTAATCGAATTTTCGCAGCGAACGTCCATACGAAGCATTCCATCACGTCAAATATGGCACAAGTCTACTATGTGGCAGCAATTTGCAAAATGTAGGAGGCCTAGCAGAAATCGTAGCATCGCACGAAGTGTGGCGAATGCGCCGATTGCGCAAGATGGATGTGCATGTGCACGACACAGATTCTTCTGGTCGAGAAAGCATTAAGACATTGGTTTGTTTCGGCACTTAGGTATTTATCCACATTTTTATGTATACCCTGGCATGGCTCAGTTCTCAGCGAAAAAAAGGATTGTAGGATTGTTGCTATTGCGTTTTGCGTAAATGATGCACCATGCCAAGAACAAACAAAACATCAATATGAAATCATGTTTCCCATTCTTGAACCATACCAAAAACCTAAAAATCAATAGGAGGCCCCCTTTCGGGGAGCAGGAGGCCCCCTCCCAACATTGCCCCCCCCCCCCCTAGAAAAATTTCGTGGCGACGCCACTGACTGTACCTGATTATATGGCATTGCTTACCAGGTTCGTTTAGAAAGTCTTGTAAGCTACGGCTTAGTACCTACCTATTGCTTTCTTCAAGAATAGCAATTATAATAGTGTGCATACAGCTTCTTGCTGACTTTTTTATTTCATGGTAGGTATCATAAGCTGGCAGATATTTGGCTCACATGTGGCTCTTGGTGCAGGTCGAGACTGGGGTGCTGCGTATCAATACTGAATATATGCACATTGTCATTGGGATATAAGTGGGTACCCAGGTAAATATCAAGCTTATAGTATGATGGGTTGACTGCTGAAGATAAATCTAGTTTATATATCCACAATCTCAATGAGAGGGGGGGGGGCTGGTCCCACAATTTGCAGGAAATTTAGCATTGGGATTATGGTGTTGCATGGGAAAAATAATTGACCACGGCAAAAGTAACGGACCGGAACACTTTTTAACCCCAGTCCATGGCATGTGGCAACGCCGCTGATTTGGGGGGCAAGGAAGGGGACAATTGTTGTTGTTTTTCATATTGACAGGACCATAGGGAGCGCGTGAAAGCCAGATATTCCTATTTATTCTGGAATATGTGAGCCTTCGTGCCAGCTGAGCAGCAGGGGTGGAACTTCCAGAAAATGATTGGGAGGACGCAATGCATGGAGGTAACAGAAAGACGTTCCGTCGAGAGGCCCCATTAGTGTCACATGTTAAAATCCAAAATCATTGCGGGGGGGGCGGAGGTGGGCTCACGCCAGTCTTAAAGGGGGCTAACTCCTCCCAAAAGTATGTGGAATTCCACGCTAGTTACCAGCTACATTCGGCGACCGGACTGGAAACATGGGGCACTACAAGCGGTCAGGCATGTATTGGTGGCATTCCCTAGCAATGCGTTCAGGATTAGATCTGGATCATCCCAAAGCACTCCTACACGTCGGCGTAGTCGACCTAATCGGCTTCTGTGCTGGTTCCGGTTCAGAGCACGAATGGAGGATCGCAATAAAAGTTCGTGGAGCAAAGGGCACTTTGTATGTCGTTCTTTCCAATAAATGCTGATAGGCCACATAGTAAGTATCAGTAACAATGGAATGTCATACGCCACACCTGCCCGAGAGCATTACCAAAGCCGAGAACAGTGCCAAGTGCCGTGAGGACGGACCGGCATAGGGATCGCCGCCAACCCGTAAATGGTCACAGTCGCAACAGCAAAACACGCTAACAAAACGGCAGGACCGGACGACACCAGAGCAGTGCCAAGTGCCTCCAGGACGGGCCGGCATAGGGAGCGCCGTTAGTATGCCCCTGGTTACAGCGGCAGCAGGAAACCACACCAACAGGACAGTGGGTCCTGGCGATACGAGAGCAGTGTCAATTGCCGCCAGTACTGGCGGATCTAGCCCACCGGTTTGGCTGGGGCCAACTTTCGGTTTTCTGCGTCAGCCCCCTCCCCTCCCCATCCCCCAGTGGCGTACCTAGGAGTTGCATCAGGGGAGGGGTCGAACGGATTTGGAGGGTGCCCATTCTCACACTATTTTTGGTAAAAGCACCGGATTTCGACCACTATTTGGCAAAGGGGCCCATTTTTTAAAATAATAATTAAAATTAAAATAAAATAATATTTGACAACATAATTTCCTATGTCGGGGCCCCGGCCTACCTCCACCGTTTCTATGTTGCCGGATTTTTGTTCTTGTTTACCAAAACGTTCACGTTCACGTTCAACGTCTTGTACCACGTCAACGTTCGTGCACATGTACACACTGGCGGATCCGATTTTGTCAACTTTTGCTGTAAGCAGAACTTGAGCAACATGGAACCCTCGATGTGTGTCAGAATCTACTATGCTACCATACTGGCTTCCAAACAATTATTTTGAATAAAAAAAAAAATCCTTTAAAATTGGAGACCCTTTCCTCCAGACGCCATTTTTTAAACTCGGCAAAGGTTACTGCATTTTAATTTAGTTGAATTCTGTTGGTTTCGGGGGGGGGGGGCAAAAGACACTATCCCCCTTTTTAAGCGTTTCTGGGGGGCATGGCCGGGATGGCCCCTCCCTGGATCCGCCAGTGGCCGCCAGGACAGGCCGCACCGGGAGCGCCGCCAACCCGTGAATGGTCACAGTCGCAACAGCAAAACACGCTAACACAACAGCAGGATCGGGCGACACGACACGATACACAGCAGAGGCGGTGACAGATGACTGGCAGTGTGAGGGTTGACATCCTATCGCTGGCTGGTGACATGCTGGCGCACCTGCCTAGATGCCCACCTCTCTGCGCTCTGCGAGCATAATTATAGAACAACAGCCTAGAGACAACCAGGCCGATGCGCACATGCAGTCAAACTCGAGACAGCCTCCGTGCCACACGGACATCTAGCTTCGGCTGCCGGCTGCTGATGACGCCTACCAGGCGCTTTACGATGTTAGCCCCGCTGGTGCAGGTTGAGCCCATGATGGAGCAGGGATCAGAATCCAACTGGTCTACCACCACCATCTACCAAGTATGTGGCATGTAGAGCCGGCCGCAACCGATGGTGGTGAGCCAAGAGCTGGACACAGTTGTCAGGAGCGCCTCCGGTGCTTCAGACGTCGGACAGCCAAGCGCTGTATTGATACGCCTCATTTTGTAGGCGACGTTTTTGTACGACGACGAAGGCAAGGCCGTCACGCTCCAGTCCCAGTTTGCTGATGGTGGTCGCGCTATATTCATAATGTGAATTGTGGCATCAAACTAGTTGAACTGGTTCTTCATTTAGCTATAAGATGCTCCAAAAATACAGCAAGCACAACAGACATGCATGATTCAACACTTGATACCATACAGATCTGGTAGGCAGGTTAATTCATCAAATGGCACCAGGCTTCGGGAGAGGCAGGTGTTGCCATTGCAGCATCAGCTTCAGCTGCATCAGATAGCCAGGATCATAATCATCAGAGGTAAAGTGGTTGGAACAAATGAATGAGTTGGTTGGATGAACTCTATCAGCTCTTTTCACTTTGTCAACCAAGTCTTTCCAAGTACAAGCCAAAGTTTACAAATGTTTTCACAATACTTTTAAGGACATATTGTCCTTACCACGCGCCCTGGAGGGCCTCTGCAAATTACGCGTACTGGAGGGGGGGGGGGGGCGGCGAATCCCGCCCCCACAAGATCTCAGCTCCTATTAAAGCTGGAGTAACGACATTCGCAGGGTGCATGGGTACGGTAGTGAACTCTATTTGGTTCAAATTTCATGACCTTAGGTCAATATCTTCAAGGTCAAATGAGGTCACATATGTCAAAATATTCTCATTTTTGAGTGGCTTGGCTTATCATTGTTATGGATCGCTGTGATTGTGTTTAAGTGCTCCAAAATGGGCATCAATGATGTTTTGGACATTACTATTGATGCAATACAGATGCTAGACCCGGCATTTGACCTCAGGTCACCTATATAGCAGAACTTTATCAGGTCAGTTACCTGTTCCAGCTACCGGAACCGGGCCGCCCGCCGGACTGCTCCGTCGGACAGCTCGGCGCAATGGGCTTCGCGAAGAAAGGAGTGAAGTACATGAATAAAGTATGAAAACGCTTAGGTACACAATGACAAACAGTAGTTTTCAAGATGTGTAGGGAGTAACATGCAAAGCGACATCAATCGCATGACAGTCATTTGCATTTATGACAACATTCCAGTGAACCAATTTTGGTTCCATTAACCTGTCATGAACTTGACCTGACTTGACCTTGGTGACCTAACATGACCTTGAAACTACATAGCATAACAATATACATCAAACAAGTCGCTAGTGTTGCCAAGAACATTTCCCTTTTGCCCATATACGGGAAGCGAATCAGCGCCGATTTTTGTGGTCTGGCGCTACGGAATGTTTTGACCTTAACGGTCCCCTAACTTCAAAAATTTTCGGCAGATATCCGTTTTTCTTGCTTTAAACGACGCGCCGGTATTTCTAAGCAGGTACACAAAAATGGCGTATATCTACCGGTAAAATCTGGAGTATGTACGAAAAAACCGGAGGGGTGGACGGATTTCGCCCCCCCCCCTCCAGTGCGCGTGTTAAAATACCATATTGGACCTGGAGTACAGCTAACCAATTTTTGACCATACTCTATTCCTGGCTGGACTGGGTGTGAGATAGTGAAGGTGGAGAGGAAAGTATTTTGTCCATCTAATTTGGGGAGGATAATTTGTATGTGTCTCACATCAGAGCCCCCATTCATATTTCCAGTGAGCACCTAGGGGAAGATGACTAACATTGTCAAATTGGGCATTGAATGACTTAGTAGTAAAACCCAGGGATACATTTCTGTGGGGAATTCTGGATTGTAAATATATAGGGCTAGCCTGTTTCTTCAACCCAGCCTCTTGGCATCTGTTCCATCACCACCTTTCTGGCAGGTGTAACATTCATCTGTTAATAACATCCTTGCCCTCACTTTTCCAATCATACTGAGAAATTGTTTCGAACATCCCAATGGGTTTGGACATATTTGCATGCTACCCACCACTGGATGAAAAATATACCATAGGACAATGACACTTAATTTTAGGCCACCTTCTCCATCTCAATCATGATATGTAGGATGCGCGTTATTATTGCAGTTAATTGGGAGCGACAAAACAAGTTTTACACACATTTTACCTCCATGAAGCATACAAGGGGGTTAGGTTTAGTTAAGTTAAGCTAGGTCAGGATTTTGTTGTAAGTTAGAAAAATGTCCTTTTTGTGGGGGGGGGGGATTTTTAATTGAGTTTCGTTTTCTTCAAAAGCAGTTATTGGTTATTGGTTATTGGTTATACGACACGTCGACCGTTGAGTCATGCAGCGTCGCCAATCTCTCACGCCATTGGCCCGGTTTAAAAAAAATTGGTCGCGGGCGAAGAGTAGCGACAGGTGAGACTCGAACCGACAACCTTATGATTGTGAGACGAGCATCTTACCCCGAGACCACTCGTCCCCTTCAAAAGCAGTTCAAGGTAGGTTTTGTAAGGTTAGGTTTTATCTTAATTCGAACATTTGTTAAGAAAAAAAGCTTGGCAATTTTCCATTTTTGCAAGAAAAATTTGCTTTCTTGCATAGATGGTTAGGCTAGGTTAGGTTATGCTATACTACGCCATTTTTTTCTTGATTTTGAACATTACTTTTTATGATATATTACCCAGCTCTAAGCCCATCTTTTTGTGTAATATTGTGCGTCCAAACTGAAAAGCATGCATTTGCAGAGGAAATAAGTGGTCCCATGATGTTCAGCATATCATGGGACCATAAGTATTGCATTAGAAAAGAAATTCCATGAAATCATAAATTACCTTAAACTGCAAATTTACCGGATAAGCGGCATCAACATATTAGATACCTAATACGGAACACATTTCAATATCCATCATTCATTAACTACAACAAAAGATTACAGTTACCAGTGCAACTCCACACAAGATACATCACAACACAACGCAATACAATAAAGCCACAACTGAAACTCAGAGACAACGGACACGTGTGACATCAACATAAGGCATAAAAGCTATGATTTTTTTAATGGCTTTCCTAAGATTCGCCAGGGGAAGCAGGCCACTGCGAGCATTATCCCGCACGCCAAGGGATAAACTCGCAGTGTGGCGAAGCAAGTTACGTTAAAGCGGTGGGTACAGGAGATTACCGCTTAAAGCCATTTTGTGTGCGTAATAAAGAGATATCAGGGGAAAACTCAGGATGCACGCATCAAGCTTACACATCCGAGGTAGGTGTAGAATCCTACCCGGGAAGAGCCCACGAAGTGCATGCACCTAGGGTGAAAAACCCCCGACAATATTGGGGAATACACGAATAAGTGACCATGATGGCGGAAATCCAGGATCAATGTAAACAACTGCGCCATTTATGAATCAACTGCGTCGTCTAAGAATTTGATAAAAAGCGTGCCCCTAAAACGATGCATTTCGTGATGGTGGTCGTCTAATTCGCAGCCTAACTGAAACTGATAAAATAACAGCTAAATAAGAAGTGTGAAGATAATAAGTGTGAGAATAAAGCTGGTCGCGGGCGGACGTGCGGTCCGCCCGCGCGGTGTGAACTCGAAATCGGTCATACGTGTTTGGAATTCGGACCCAGCGACTACAATTGGCGGCAGCGGTGGGATTGACAGCTTTCGGGTCGTCTGACTCGCACGACGGGAGCCAGATGACTCGATTGAGTGTTGTGGCGGACTGAGGACTGAGGAGCGGAGGATTTGCGTCGTCAGAATCCTGTCGTAACGGTGTGTAGCGACACTTATGACTTGACTCGGTATGACGCGCGAGTACAGCCACTTACACAAGAGGATGGCGTGCAAGAGATGAGTTGGGGAGTCGCAAACAAGATGAACGGCCATGGGAAGATGGCGGCCCGGCCGGATAAAGAGTCGGGTGATGGTGCTTCTGTCGCCTAGCAACGGTAGAATGCAGCAAAGCACCTTCAGTGCTCGCTGCGCGGCAGCTGACGGGAGTCGCGAAGGTGCACGGCCATGGCAAGATGGCGACCCGGCCAGGTAAAGTTGTGTGAGGGTGCTGCTGTCGCCTAGCAACGGCAGGCTGCAGCAAAGCGCCTCCAGTGCTCGTCTACGCGCCAGCTGACAGACAGGACACATCGCTAGCAACGGGCGATTTTCAGCGTCGGAACTGTGAGTGCCTTGTCAAGGCGAGGCATATATGTCGTTCAGTGAGGCGTGTGGCATGATCAAGTCGAGCCAGATTCGTTTGGATATTGGAAGGGTCGAGTGATGAGTTATAAGCCGTATTCAAAAGTCTGTTGTCTGGTTGAAGCCCAGTAGGTACTAGCAGAATGGAACCCAGGTTTGCCATCGTTGGTATGCCAAGTTTCGACGGAGATGGCTCGGTGCAGATATTTTTAGACGACTATGAGAGGAGGGTAGCCGAACTAGAGCTCCGAGTTCAGACTAGAATCAGGTCTAGTGGACCTTTGCGTAGGCCGCGAAAGTGTTACGCCTGTGGCCAGCCTGGTCACATGAGGTATAACTGTGACAAGCGAGATGTTAGGTGCCCGAAGTGCGGCTGCCAAGAGCACGTGCCAGGAGTGTGTGGGAGATATTCGGGAAACTCGCGGGTCCACCCGAGGGGCTATGGGGGGACCCGGACCCAGTCAAAGGCCGTGAGAAGTAAGCTGGGAGGATGTGATCCCGTAAGGGACAAAGGGACCTGGAGAGAAACCGAGTGGGTGAGGTCAATTACTGGATACGTCTGCACGGGAGCAGACAGGCGATTCTTGTGCATCATAACAGGCTGCAACTAACAACCGCTCAGGTGACCAGGGATGCAGTGCCTGGATGTAAAGCTGGCGTAACAGACACGCCAGCAAGACGTGGCTTGAGCGTGGATGATGAGAGGCGGGGCTTCGGGAGCCGCTCGCCCCGGCGTCCGGGGTTTGGTCACCCGCACCACCCGTTCGATGTGGCATATTCCGACTTGGCGTGCTGGAATCTGGAGGCGAAGGGGGTTCACATCCCTCCTCCGGAAGCACCGCTCTCGGAACTCGCGTCGTTGGGGAAAGTGGGGATCTCGGCGCGGATGCGTTAGCGGCTGGTGGTGCCGACAGTAACAGGGGCGATCTGAGTCCCACCCAAGCAACTTCCGTTCAGAGGGAAGAAGGGGATGGGTGCCCCGCTGTCAGGAGAGAATCGGCGTTGACGGGCACTACGGTTAGCTTAGGAATAGAAAGCCCTGATGTTGTCCCATCCGTGGAGGGAGTGGGGTCAGAGACAGGTGATCCCGGGCCTGGACTTCCCCCGAGTATACCGCCAACTGTGTTGCGACGATCGAGTGGGTTAAGCGAGCTCCTGGCTGGGTGTTGTTAGAACAGTCGTTAGTTACAGTGTAAACGTGTGTATGATGTGAGGTTGCGCGATGTAGAATAAGATGCTAGTGTACCAATCGTTATAACTAGCGTCGTGCGGAAAATGAGGATCCCGCCGGGGATGCGTTACTGGATGGGCGGTTTGTTTCGGGTCTACACCACATTGTGAAACTGTGTAATGTCTGTGCGGATTGTGGAACGCTTCAGTCGTTGGGGCGCCTATGGCGAGTGCTAGATGCCTTGTGCTGAAATATAGTGCGTACCCTATTAAGATTTGCGACGGTCTTGCGCAGTCGTGACATCAGTCTTTGTGTTGTGGATAAACCCGTTGCCATGCTGCTGACGACCACTTGTGGCGATAGTTCGAACAGCGTGGCGATACATCGTGTGTCATTTCGCTCCGGTGTCATGTCTTGGTCGTGAGCGTTGAGTGCGTGTGCACTTCTTTTTTCAAGGTTTATAGGGTGTAGACGGGTGACGTCATGGTCCCGCGCGTCGCCTTGGCGACGCGTGCCTTCCCATTGGCTTGTTGGTTTCGCGCCGAAATACCCCGGCCGGGGGAGTGTAAGAATAAAGCTGGCCGCGGGGGGACGTGCGGTCCGCCCGCGCGGTGTCAACTTGATCGGTCATACATGTTTGGAATTCGGACCCAGCGACTACATATTGATGGCATTCCCTAGCAATGCGTTCAGGATTATATCTAGATCATTCCAAAACACTCCTACAGGTCGGCGTAGTCGACCTAGTCGGCTTCTGTGCTGGTTTCGGTTCAGAGCACGAATGAAGGATCGCAATCAAAGTTCGTGGAGCAAAGGGAGTTCGCATGTCGTTCTTTCCAATCATAAATATAAATAAATAAAGTATTAAGGCTTAATAAGAGCCACAGGGGCCCATCTGGGTTAAGCCTATCTAGAAAAGGTACTAGACATGTACATACTTCCACCCCAATCAATCCCTTATCCCAAGTTCCTAGGAAGCTATATATCCCAGCCTATCTAGCACCACTCACTTACTACCGCAAAACACCCTCAACAATCACAAGCTCCTTCCATCATACCCATCGTGCCACCACAGACAATCTCATCAGCATCACATCCCGAAGGAAGGTGCCGAATCCACTGCTAGGCACACCTCACACAAATTCATAAAGCGTTCAGACTTAATAAGAGACTCACTTGCTATTGCATAATACACTCAACAATTACAAACTCCTTCCATCATACCCATTGTGCTACCATAGACAATCTCATCAGTATCACATCCCGAAGGAAGGTGCTGAATCCACTGCTAGGTACACCCTATATAAAGTTATAAAGCGTTTAGACTTAATAAGAGACTCACTTGCTATTGCATAACACACTCAACAATTACAAACTCCTCCCAACTCCCATCTCCTCCCTGTCGATCAACCCTCCCTGGAATATAGAACAACAAGCCCCCTATTCTTATAATGATGTCTATGCCGTTTTTAAAGATGTTCAGTGTGTTGCTACTGACAATGGTTCCTGGCAGCTGGTTCCAGTGTTCTACTACCCTGTTGGTGAAGAAAGACTGTCTTAACCTTGTCCTGCTGTGATTAACTTTAATTTTGAATTGATGACCTCTAATTGCATCATTTCTGTTAAATTCAAACATTTCCCTGAGATATCCCTGTTCCTGACCATGAACAAATTTAAAAACCTCGATGAGATCTCCTCTCAGCCTTCTATATCTAAGTGAAAACATATTCAATTTCTTCAATCTTTCCTCATATGCCAGGTTGCCTATACCATTAACCATTTTTGTTGCCCTCTTTTGTACTCTCTCTAAAAGCCAACAATCTTTCTCATAACTAGGGGACCAAGCTTGGACACAGTATTCCAAATGTGGCCTGACATATGCACAGTAAAGCTTCCTGATGACCTCCTCACTTTTGTATGACCATTCCTCTGTATTTCCACAAGCATTCTTAGTGCCTTCTTCCTGGGTTCTTTGGTCTGTTCTGATGCCCCCAATTTTGTGTTCAAAATAACACCTAAGACCTTCTCCTGCTGAGTCACAGATAGTACTTGGCCACCCATCAAGTATGGAGCCTTCATATGCTGCCTACCTACATCCATGACTTTGCACTCATCAAAATTAAACTTCATTTGCCATTTTTCGGACCACTTCACTAGCTCGTCTAAGTCTTTCTGCAGCAAAACCTGCTCATTGTGCCCTGTTATTGCCCTAAAGATCTTCAAATCATCCGCAAATTTCAAAACCTTACTGCTTAGGCCACATTCAATGCTATTCACATATATAATGAACAATAGTGGCCCCAGTACCAACCCCTGGGGGACTCCACTAAGAACATTTTGCCATGATGACTTTGTACCATTTAGCATCACTCTCTGCTGTCTATCTAAAAGCCACAAACTCTATCCATTTTAGGATGCTACCTGCAATACCATGGACCTGAAGCTGCATCATTAACCGTTTATGGGGTACCTTGTCAAAGGCCTTACTAAAGTCAAGATATGCTACATCAACCTGATTTCCTGATCAAATTGTTCTGTAGCAAAATTCAAAAAGTCCAAGAGATTTGTGAGACACGATCGCCCTTCTTTAAACCCATGTTGAGTATCTTGAATCAATATGTTTCCTTCCAGAAAACTAACTATTCTATCCTTGATAATTGATTCGAGTACCTTGCAGACTAGGGATGTGAGGCTTACTGGCCTATAGTTTTCAACTTTCCCTCTTTCTCCTTTCTTGAAAATAGGAACTACATTTGCCCTTTTCCAATCTGTTGGAATTTCATTTTGTGAAACTGATCTACAAAATATTATACTAAGTGGAATTGCCACTTCCTTTTCAGCTTCCCGCAATACCCTAGCATAAATTCCATCGGGTCCTGCTGCCTTGTTTGGCTTTATTTTTCTGATATAATTGAAAACAATATCACTATCAATGAAATCAACATCGTGTATCTGATCACCTGTCACTGAACTGTGGTTCACGGTTGGCAGATTATTCACATCCTCCACTGTAAACACTGATTTAAACTGCTTGCTCAGCTCCTCAACCATCTCACCATCCTCACTCAATATAGTCCCATTTACTTCCAGTGGACCAATTGTGCTTGAAACTTTACTTAGCTTGTAGAAACTAAAGAACTTTTTACTGTCAACATTACAGTTCCTAGCCAAATCCAATTCTTTTGCTCCCTTTGCTGCTCTAATTTTCTGCTTCACAGCATCTCTAGATTTTTGATACGACCTTAGATTTACGATATTTGAAGCTTCCTTAAATACTCTAAATGCACCTTTCTTAGCCTTAATTGCTTTCATCACATCTGGTGTAAGCCATGCTGGCTTTCCTACCCTTCTTTTGCGCCTTTGCTTTTGGGGGACATGTCTAATCTGAATTTCCCTCAAGTAGGATTTGAACTTTTCCCACATTTCACAGGCATTTAAATCAAAGAATTCTACTTCCCATTTGATGGCACTTAAAGCCTCTCCCATGCAGTCAAAGTCTGCCCTGTTAAAATTTGGAATCTTTGCCAAATTATCCTTGATTGTCCCCGCTACCTGTGCCTTGAATCTCACTATGTTATGGTCACTTCTTCCCAGAGTTTCTCCTACAGTCAAGTCTTGAACTAAATCACTTAAATCTGAGAAGACAAGGTCCAAGAATGAGCCCTGCCTGGTTGGTTCCGTTACAAACTGTTGTAAGAACAAGTCCTCTTCAAGGCATTTCCTAAACAGTTTACATGATGGGGAGCCAACACCAACATTTTCATATCCTTTTAGATTAAAGTCACCGAGAATAAGGCATTTCCTCCGAAAGTTTCTACTGATTTCCTCATAAATCACCTTATCGAGCTCCAGTCAATGAGCTAAAAATTGAGATAAATAGTCCAGTCCAATCAATGCTGATAGACCACATGATACATGTCAGCAACAATGAAGTGGCATACGCCACACCTGCCCCGTAGCAGTACCAGAGCCGAAAGCAGTGTCAAGTGCCTCCAGTTCGGGCCGGCATAGGGAGCGCCGCCAGTCTGCCCCTGGTCGCAGCGGCAGCAGCAAAACACGCCAACAGGACAGCGGGACGAGACGATACGAGAGCAGTGTCAAGTGCCATCAGGACGGGCCGGTACAGGGAGCGCCACCAACCCCTCGATGGTCATAGTCGCAGCAGCAAAACACGCTAACAAAACTGCGTGACCAGGCGACATGAGAGCAATGTTAAGTGCCGCCAGGACGGGCAGCACAGGGCACGGCGGCAACAGTAAATACGGAGGAAAACAGCAGAACAGGACGACACATGATAAACAGCAGAGGTGGTGACAGATTGCCGCCAGTGCAGAGGGTGGACATCCTATCGCTGGCTGGTGACATGCTGGCGCACCTGCCTAGCTGCCTGCCTCTCTGCTCTCTGCGCTCTAGCATAACCAGTCAATGCGCACATGCAGCCTAACTCGAGTCAGCTTCCATGCCACACGGATATCTAGCCTCGGATGCTGGCTGCTGATGACGCCTACCATGCGCCCCACGATACCGGCCTCGCCTGTGCAGGTTGGACCCATGATGGAGCAGAAATCAGAATTAAACTGGTCTACCACCACCATCCACCAGCCTGTGACACATAGAGCCGGCCGTGACGGATGGTGGTGAGCCAAGAGCTGGACACAGTTGTCAGGAGCGCCTTCGGTGCTTCAGACGTCGGACAGCCAAACACTGTATTGACACACCTCATTTTGCAGACGACGAAGCCGGCAACGAAGGCAAGGCCGTCATGCTCCAATCCCATCACAATCTTTCTGTTCCATCGCAATCTTTCTGGCAGATATAGCATTCCTCAATTAATATCATCCTTGTCCTCGCTTTTTTCCATCATATTGATAAATATTTTGAAACATCCCAATGGGATGGGACATATTTGCATGCTACCCACCACTGGACAAAAAAATAAACCACAAGACACTGACACTGACTTTTAGGCCACCTTCTCCATGTCAATCACGATATGTAGGATAAGCAGTATTATTGCAGCTTAAGGCAACCACGAAACCACTTTTACACACATTTTACCTCCATGAATCATACAGTGGTTAGGTTTGGTTAAGTTGTGCTATGTTAGGGTTTTGTTGTAAGTTAGAAAAATGGTCTTTTTTGGGGTGGGGATTTTTTAATCTGAGTTTCTTTTTATTGAACAACAGTTCTGGCTAGGTCAGGCAAGGGACAGCTTTTTCTTAATTTGAACATTTTTGGTTTAAAAATTGCTTGGAAATTTTCCATTCTTACAAAAATATTTTTCCCTCTTGCGTGGATCAGGTAAATATGTGCTTTACCATTCACGATAAGTTAAGTAAGGTTAGGTTTAGTGCTTAATTTGAACATTTTTTTAAAGAAAAAAATGCTTGGAGATTATCCGTTTTTTAACACAAATAAGTTGCTTTCTTGCATGTGTGGTTAGTCTACATTAGGGTAGGTTATATTACACCATTTCTTCATTTGGAACATTACTTTTTATAATACATTACCCAACTCCAATCCCCTTTTTGGGTGATATGCTGCACCCCAACTGAAAAGAATGCATTTGCAGAGGAAATAAGTGGTCACACAATTTTCAGCACATTCATAAGCATTGCATTACACAAATAAAAATTCCGTGAAGTTTGAAATTACTTTAAACTGCAAATTTACCAGAAAAGCGGCATCAGCATTTTAGATAACTAATATGGAACACATCTCAATTTCCATCACTAATTAACTACAGCAAAAGGCTACAGTTAACAGTGCAACTACACACAAGATAAACCACAACACAACACAATACAATACAACTACAACTAATACGCAGGTACAGCGAACACTGATGGACATGCGATACAAAACCTACAAGATAGATATGTAAACAACTGCGCCATTTATGACTCCACTGCGTCATCTAGGAATTTGAGAGAAAGCGTGTCCCTAAAACGCTGCATTTCGTTGTGGTAGTCGTCTAATTCGCAGCCTAACTTAAACTGATAAAATAACAGCTGAACGAGATTCTAAAAGCACAGATGCGATATTATATGATTTAGAAACTGTGCTGAATTGAAAATATTTTCATTTTATTATATAACAAATCATTAAAACTGCCCGAGAGGTGTACCCCAGACGAGACGTCATTTGTCCCATTCTAGTCGACATGCAGGAAGGCATGGGGATGACAAGGGCCTGGGCCTGGGTTTATGTTTTCAACAGGTAGAATCAAAGGTCCGTCCAGCAGGTAGAATCGAAGGCTCTGCCGTCAGGCGAATGTGAAATGTGACGTCATGATTAAGAGCGAGAGCGCATCCGAACGAGTGTACTCCCGGGTATATGTGACACCAGATCATCTGAGCGAACCCGTCCAGCCTAATCTTACCGTCACACTTTTGAAATCTGAATGTTTTTCTTTGACATGACGTTTGAAGTCCTAATTCCTCGTCTCATGATTTGACATTCTCCTTAAACTTTGATTTCAGCAGCTTCCGTCACGATATTTAGCTTCAAGTACCCGATTTTTTTTCATTCGAACTGCGGATACGTTCTATGGCGGAACATAGTCGGTGCGGGCTCAGCCAGCACCAGGCCGCCGCCAGTCGCGCCTTGCAACTACGTCATGCGACCACGTGACCTGCGTGCCCCCGAGGCCGGGCGACTGCGTGGCCAGTGTCGTTCGGACGGACGGCGTCGCGCTGAACGACTGTGTGCGGCACACGCTGAGCCGACAGAATATCAGAGAAAACGTAGGTGCCCTACACCGGCACCATTGACTGTATTTTTCGGCATGGTGCCTCTATTTTTGTTGGGGGGGAGAGGGAGAATCAGGCTCCTCTGCCGGATACCAGGCGCGCGTCCTAAAGTGTAATGCACTGTATCGAATTGTCCAAATAATTATTTTATCCTTCTAATTACTACCTATTTCTGAAATTCCTGTACTTCCCCGAAGAACTGAGCGCAATGCAATACGATTTCACGGACTGCCAAGTAGTGCAGCTGCACACAGTTCGGAAGCTTCCTGTCACGGTATGGTGTTCCGGACACAACAGACACAGGAGGGGTGATACTGCATCTGCAGCGTGGAAGCCCCACAGCCCTCGTCTTGCCCTCGCCGGTCACGCATTGTCCCTAAACGGCACCGTACGCTGGTGCATGAAGGCGGACTTGCTATTAATATTCGTCCTTGGCGTCGGCATCAACTTCCGCTGAGACAGCGGCGCGACCGGGAGACGCTGCTTGAAAATGACTCCTCATGCCATACTTGATCACTTCGCCAGCTCCAGTTACCTATCACCACTAGATGCACCCTAACCCCACTACCATGTTGGTGTGTTCAAAAATCGATCCAGACTACTGCGCTGCCAATCGTGTTTGAACTGGGTTAACCTCAAATTGGCTAATCTACCCTTACCAAACCTAAGCCAGCTTGACCTAACCTAACCTAACCTAACGTAACATAACGTAACCCATCCTAACCTAGCCTGACCTGACCTGGGCTGTCACAGTGGGTGTCACAGGCAGCCGTATGTGTCGGCTGCGTGGGTCTGATGGGGCCGCTGACCGGCTGCCGACTGGTTCGGCCCGGCCCGGCTCGGCCCGGGCGGCTCGGCGCGCGCCGACAAGACGTCGAGTGCTCGCCGGTCGGCGTTGCGTGGTCGATGGGGAGACGCCGTGGGTTGTGTGGCCACTCTCGCTCCACACCGCGGGGTGGGAGCGCCACGGCAGAGGGAGTAACGGTAAGTGCCGGAACGTAGCATGGAGGTGGGTTTTGGGTGCTAGTATCAGTGGCGTCGCCACGAAATTCTTCCAGGGGGGGCAATGTTGATAGGGGGCCTCCTGCTCCCCGAAAAGGGGCCTCCACTGTGTTAGGGCCTCCTCTTGCTTTTTAGGCTCTTAGTATGGTTCCCGAATGGGAACATGATTTCATATTGATGTCTTGTTTGTTCTTGGCATGGTATATAATTTACGCAAAGCGCAATAGCAAGAATCATTTTTTTCGCTGAGAACCGAGCCATATCAGGGCATAAATAAGCAAATGTAGATAAATACGTCAGTGCCAAAACAAACCAATATCTTTATGCTTTATCGACGAGAAGAATCTTCCCGCTGGCCTCTAGATTGTAGCGAGCTGGTGGGGCTCGTGCTGAGCATATCTTAAAGATATCTCCCATTGATCAACCCACTTCTTTGTTCACCAAGTTTAACTGAATATAGCTAGGTTCATCACTACTGTTAGTCATTTCCACCAGCTTGATCTCATAAACAAACTTAAACGATCATTTCTCAGTCCCAGGACAACAATTTCGCGAAGGTGACAACGAGAAGTGGATTGAATTGGTTTTCTGATCGTCATCTTAGGGATTTTTTTCTTCTTCTTCATAACATTTGGTGCTGGCTGCAAGGCACTTGGCACAGAAGCTAAAATAATAAATACTCCGCGAATAAATTCACGGCAAGAACAAGCATTGAACAACCATGCATCAATGGCAATGCAACAATGTAACAATGACAATGCATAAATAATGCAAAACCTTCGAATTCCACGCCGTCACGCCCATGGTTATCGCTGTGCTGTACCGTTTTGTAAATTATGTCGTTGAGAAGGTACTGAAGCTGGGAAGCTCTAATCATGCAGGCTGTAATCACAGAAGACAACTTTGTAGGAATAAAATACATTTTAAAACATCATTCCTCCCATTTAATATGGGGCATCGGTGTTGTTTTGTATGCTTGTGAGGGGGAATTTACCCCCGCAATGTTGGCTTTGCTCCATGGGCGTAAGTTTCTGAAAATTATTGGGAGACCAGTGACGCACCTATATTTGCGTCAAGGGGAGGGGACAAACGTATTTGGAGGGGGTCCAACTACTGAATAAAGTCTTCCGATTTCGAGTACTATTTTGTCAAATGGGATCTTTTCAAATCAAATAATTAGTGATCAACTGAATTATCCTGTGGAGGGGCCTAATCTACCACTATCGCTTCTGATTCGTCGGATTTCAACCCTAGCTCCCACAGCCTGTTCAAATGTATTCTTTTGGTATTCCTTGATAAGTCACCTCGCACTGGTGAAATTACACCTGCACAAATCACTTTAAAATGTAAAATTTTCCAATTTCAGACATTCCAGTTCATAGTGCCCGGTCGCCACGACGCCAACGTTAGTGCACGTGCACACCCATCTTGCGCATTCGGCGCATTCGCCACACTTCGTGCGATGCTACGGATTCTGCTGGGCCTCCTACGCTTTGTTAATTGCTGCCACATGATAGACTTGCGCCATATCTGACGTGATAAAATGCTTCGTATGGGCGTTCGCTGCGAAAATTCGATTAATTAAATTCGATCATTAGTTCCCTGCTTACCATATTTTATGGTGAAGAAATGCGGATACCCGCTGAGCTTTGATGCACCTCATATCTTTGATTAAACATGCTTCCAGGTTGACTACCGAACCGAAGCCCTGCCTGAGTGTACTTCTTTGGACCCGTTTCGTATTTCTTCGTCTACGGATGTGTCTTAAGGCTCCAATTCATTTTTGTTAGAGGCCCAACGCATTTTCGAAACCCCGGCTCGTTTTAGGGTTTTCCTGCTTTTTTTGCGCACCGAATATTTTTTTTTAGTTGTTGGGGCGCTTTCAAAGATCTCGATGTGTTTACTTAGTGCCAGGTATTTTTGTTCGTTTTGGGATCATGTTGCTTTTTGCGGCCCCAGCCTCTTTTCAGGCCATTGTGCGGTCATTCAGGCCCTGTGTGCCTTGAGAGCTTCCGGTGTTTTTGTTTTTTGTTTTTTTTAGTGTTCCCGGTATATATAGTTATGGCTATAGCGCATGTTTTCGGACCCTGCCGCTTTTTACGAGACTGCGCTTTGAAGGGCCAGTCGCATTTTCGGTCCCCGTTGTGCTCTTAGGGTCCCGCTGTGTTTATTTGGGGCTTCTGACGCACATTTGTGGGGCCCCAGTACGATTTTGAGGCTTCGGTGCGTTTTTTCTGGGTCCCAGCGCGACTTATCGCGCCCAGGCGCGTGGTTTCGGGACCCAACGCCAGTTATCTGGGCTCAACGCGATTTTTGTGGATCTCTTCTGAATTTTCTTTAACTTCCGAATCCCGCCCTGATGTTTCGAGTCCCTGGTGCCATGTTTTTGTATCTCACCTCGATTTTCTTCGAGCTCCGGTATGTTTTTCGATGCCGTACGCGATTTGTCAAGGCATCTGATGACATGTTCGGTGCTCCAGAACCATTGTCCTGACCCGGACTTTTTTGCAAACCCTCCTGATTTTGGAGGGCTCCGGCTTTATTTTTCGGATACCGATGGGACTTTGGGGGTCACACGGTGCCTATGTGGGGCCATAGACGCCAATTGTTGGCAGCCCCGACGTTAATTTTTGATGCCCAGACCAAATTTTTGGTACTACCGATGGGACCGAGCGCGAAATTTTTGGTACTATCGAATTGTGGGTCCGAGCGCGAAATTTGGTGGGACCGGTTCGAGTTTGCGGGGCGCGTTGTACTTAGCTGTGACCCCAACGCGATCTTGGCGGTTCCTGTTGCAGATTTCTCGTGCCTCGGAGCGCGTTTTCTGGGCCCCGACGTATTTACTTTGAGCCCCTACGCGAATTCTGGTGGACCGACGCGAATTTGTGTGGTCCCAGCGCGACTTTTGGGGGCCTCGGCTCGATTCTTGGGAGCATATCCCTCTTAGGAGGGAGGGGCCATTTGCCCCTTTGATATGTCACTGCGGCCACCGAAGGAGTGCTATTTTTTATATAGGTCCTTATGTGATATTTTTGGGTCCTGGTACGATTCTTCGGTCCCCAGGTGCGATTTTTTTCGGTACCCTGACACGTTTTTTTCCAGTGCCCAATGGGTTTTGCGGGGACTTTGACCCGATTTTTTTGGGCGCAGTGTGACATTCCGGTTGATAATTGATTTTTGGGGCAGCAGCAACCTTTGGGGTCGCAACCTTTCGAAGGCTGCGACGCGACTTTTTTAGTCCAATGTAATCTTTTGTGTCCCGACGTCATTTGCTTGGATCCCTAGCGCGAATTTTAGCGACCTCGACACTTTGTGGGTGCCCAATACGTTTTGGATGCTTTTGGTGTCATTGTTGGGGCCCAAGAGTAATTATCCATGTCCGGATTGATTTTCGTTGCCCCGGCTTCATTTGTGTCCAAATGATACTGTTGGGGAACGGTACGACTTATCGTGCCCCTAGCGTGATTTTCATGATCCGGGCGTGAATTTTTGGTATCCATAGGCTCAGCGAGATTTTCAGGGGCCCCGGCCGGATCTTTTTGGGCCCATGTCGTGATTTTCAAGTACCCCGGCACGACTCCTGCCATTTCAGGTGCTTCTAGCAAATTATAGACCTCCTCTCGCGTCTTAGGGGTCTCGTCTCATTTCCTGGAGCTTCTTTCCGGTTTTGGACGTCTTCTCGTCCGTCCTACCCTCCTCCATATTCAATGGTCCTCCTCTCCCGTTTTGGAGGACCTCCTCCCACATCCTGGGGCCCCTTTAACATGGCATGGGACTTCCTCTCATGTTCCAGGGGCATCCTCTTCCAAATTAGGGGCCTCCTGTCACGCCTCGTGGGCCTCCTCCTTTGTCCTCGCAAAGCTTGTCTTGAGGGGATCTTCAATTTTGGAAACCTCGCCTCCTTCCATACCTGCTACCTACCACTCCCATTTTAAGGGCCTTCTCTCATTTCCTGGGAATTCCTTCCGGTCGTCGGGGCCTCATTCGGCCCTGGAGACCTACTACTCCATCTCGAGGGACTCCTCTCGAGTCCGGCAGGGGCCTCCTTTTTTCTTTTGGAGGCTTTCTTTTTCAAATTAGGGGCCTCCTTTTCACGTCTTCGGGGCCTCCTGTTCCGCGTTTTGATTCTATCTTTTCCCGTTTTAAGGTTGGCCTCTTATCTCCTGGTGGACTCCTGTTTTCTCTTCGGTGGCTCCTCTTCCAAATTACACGCAACCTTTCCTATCTCAGTTACCTTGTCATTTCCTGGGGACCTTCTTACCCGTCTTGAAGCCTTCTTTCTCGCCTGGGAGCCATCCCTCTTATCTAATGGCCATTCTCTCCTATTTTAGGGGCTTCCTCGTGCATCATAGGGTCTCTTTCCAATCTTATATCGTCCTCTTCCGAATTAGGTGCTTCCTGCCACTTTTCTGGATTATCCTTTTCTATCTTGGTGGAACCTTACCCGTTTCGGGGACTGCTTTTACGTCTCCGAAACCTCATCTCATATCCACTGGCTTTCTCTTCCGTCTTAGGGCCTTCTCTCATTTTCTGAGGTCTCCCTTCCCGTATTGGGGCCTCCTTTGCAATCCTGGGGCCTCCTTTTCAATCCTGAGGGCCTCCTTTGCAATCCTGGGGGCCTCCTTTGTAATCCTGGGGGCCTCCTTTGCAATCCTGGGGGCCTCCTTTACAATCCTGTGGGCTTCCTTCGCAATCCTGAAGGCCTCCTTTGCAATCCTAGGGGCCTCCTGTGCAATCCTGGGGCCTTGTTTGCAATCTTGGAGGCCTCCTTTTGCAATCCTGGGGTCTCCTTTGCAATCCTGGAGTCCTCCTTTGTAATCCTGGGGCCTCCTTTGCAATCCTGGTGCCTCCTTTGCAATCCTGGAGTCCTCCTTTGTAATCATGAGGCCTCCTTTGCAATCCTGAGGCCTCCTTTGCAATCCTGGTGTCCTCCTTTGCAATCCTGAGGGCCTCCTTTGCAATCCTGGAGTCCTTTGTAATCATGGGGGCCTCCTTTGCAATCCTGGGGCATCCTTTGCAATCCGGAGGCCTCCTTTGCAATCCTGGGGCCTCCTTTGCAATCATGGGGGCCTCCTTTTCAATCCTGGGGGCCTCCTTTGTAATCCTGGGGGCCTCCTTTGTAATCATGGAGGCCTCCTTTGCAATCCTGGGGGCCTCCTTGAATCCTAATTTAGGTGCCTCCTTTGCAATCCTGGAGTCCTCCTTTGTAATCATGGGGCCTCCTTTGCAATCTTGAGGCCTCCTTTGCAATCCTGGTGTCCTCCTTTGCAATCCTGAGGGCCTCCTTTGTAATCCTGGAGTCCTTTGTAATCATGGGGACCTCCTTTGCAATCCTGGGGCATCCTTTGCAATCCGGGGGCCTCCTTTGCAATCCTGGGGCCTCCTTTGCAATCATGGGGGCCACCTTTTCAATCCTGGGGGCCTCCTTCGTAATCCTGGGGGCCTCCTTTGTAATCATGGAGGCCTCCTTTGCAATCCTGGGAGCCTCCTTTGCAATCCTGGGGGCCTACTTTGCAATCCTGGGGCCTCCTTTGCAATCCTGGGGGCCTCCTTTGCATTCCCGGGGGCCTCCTTTGCAATCCTGGAGTCCTCCTTTGTAATCCTGGTGGCCTCCTTTGTAATCCTGGGGCCTCTTTTGCAATCCTGGGGCCTCCTTTGCAATCCTGGGGGCCTCCTTTGCAATCCTGGAGTCCTCCTTTGAAATCCTGGTGGTCTCCTTTGTAATCCTGGGAGCCTCTTTTGCAATCCTGGGGCCTCCTTTGCAATCTTGGGGGCCTCATTTGCAATCCTGGGCGGCCTCCTTTGTAATCCTGGAGGCCTCCTTTGCAATCGTGAGGGCCTCCTTTGCATTCCTGGGGGTCTCCTTTGCAATCCTGGAGTCCTCCTTTGCAAACCTGGGGGCCTCCTTTGCAATCCTGTGGGCCTCCTTTGCAATCCTGGAGTCCTTCTTTGAAATCCTGGTGGCCTCGTTTCCAATCCTGGGAGCCTCTTTTGCAATCCTGGGGCCTCCTTTTCAATCCTGGGGGCCTCCTTTGCAATCCTGGGGCCTCCTTTGTAATCCTGGAGGCCTCCTTTGCAATCGTGAGGGCCTCCTTTGCATTCCTGTGGGTCTCCTTTGCAATCTTGAAGTCCTCCTTTGCAAACCTGGGGGCCTCCTTTGCAATCCTGGGAGCCTCCTTTGCAATCCTGGGGGGCTCCTTTTCAATTCAGGGGGCCTCCTTTGTAATCATGGAGGCCTCCTTTGCAATCCTGTGGGCCTCCTTTGCAATCTTGGGGGCCTCCTTTTCAATCATGGAGGCCTCCTTTGTAATCATGGAGGCCTCCTTTGCAATCATGGAGGCCTCCTTTGCAATCATGTGGGCCTCCTTTGCAATCCTGTGGGCCTCCTTTGTAATCCTGGAGGTCTCCTTTGCAATCCTGGGGCCTCCTTTGCATTCCTGGAGGCCTCCTTTGCAATCCTTGAGTCCTCTTTTGCAAACCTGGGGGCCTCCTTTGCAATCATGGGGGCCTCCTTTTCAATCCTGGGGGCCTCTTTTGTAATCCTGGAGGCCTCCTTTGCACTCCTGGGGGCCTCGTTTGCAATCCTGGGGGCCTCCTTTGCAATCCTGGGGGCCTCCTTTTCAATCCTGGGGGCCTCCTTTGTAATCCTGGAGGCCTCCTTTGCAATCCTGGGGGCATCCTTTGCAATCCTGGGGGCATCCTTTGCATTCCTGGGGGCCTCCGTGCCAATTGTTGGCACTCTCGTGATTTCTGGGGCCTCCTATCCTCTCCTAGGTGACTCCTTCTTCAAATTAGGGGCCTCCTCTCACGTCTTGGAGGCCTCCTCTCGTGTCTCGTCGGCGTCATTGCTCACTTTTTTCCTGTGCATTTCCGGATAGGGGCCTCCTCAAATTTCAGGGGGGCGGCGCCCCCCTGTTTGACGGCAGGGGGGGCGACTGCCCCCCCTGCCCCCCGGTGGCGACGCCCTTGGCTAGTATGCATGTGAGCTTGGGGTGTGTGAGCAAGCGTGAGCTCCGGAAGACGGGGTGGAAATGAGGTCTGGATATGGGTGGAGTAGCAGGGTCTCCATGTGGTGGACAGGGACAGTGAGGACTGTATGTGAATTGGACAGTGGGGATTGTATGTGAACCTGCATACTCGCATGCAGACGGCGAGTTCTGCATGTGAGTGAGGCGGTGAGGTCTGTATGTGGGTGCGGCAGTGAGATTTGTACATGGGTGGGGCAGTGAGGTCTGGGTGTGAGTGGGACAGTGAGGTCTGTATGTGAGTGGAGCAGTGAGGTCTGTATGTGGGTGGGACAGTGAGGTCTGGGTGTGAGTGGATCGGTGAGGTCTGAGTGTGAGTGGGACTGTAAGGTCTGTATGTGAGTGGGGAAGTGATGTATGTATGTGGGTGGAACAATGCGGCTTGTATGTGAGTGGGACAGTGAGGTCTGTATGTGGGTGGGACAGTGAGGTTTGCATGTGAGTGGGACAGTGAAGACTGTATGTGAACCTACATACTAGCATGCAGACGGCGCGGTCTGTATGTGAGTGATGCGATGTGGTCTGGATGTAGTGGGACAGTGAGGTCTGTATGTGGGTGGAACAGTGAGGTCTGGGCGTGAGTGGGTCGGTGAGGTCTGGGTGTGAATGGGACAGTGAGGTATGTATGTGAGTGGGAAAGTGAGGTCTGTATGTGGGTGGGACAGTGAGGTTTGCATGTGAGTATGACAGTGAGGTCTGTATGTCGGTGGAACAGTGAGGTCTGGGTGTGAGTGGGACGGTGAGGTCTGGGTGAGATCTCACATGATCATGCGAAGATCATGTGATGTGAGTGGGGAAAATGAGGTCTCGGTGTGAATAGGAAGGTGGGCGGAAGACCTAATGCGGAAGTGAAGATGAACACTGAATGAATGTTGGAAGTGAGCTTTGAATGTGTTATTGACAGGTTGGCCGGAGTGCATGGGGAAAATTAACTATCGATCGAAGAAGATGAGATCAGGATGGGAAGTGAAGCTGAGCTCAGAATTTGAAGGCAGGCTCAGGACTGAAAGTTCAAGCGAGCAAAGCGAGGTGTGAATGAGAAGGCGAGTCCCGGAATGACAGTGGTGAGCTCCCGATGTGTGGCTGAAGAAGCTTCGGGTTGGAGAGTGAACGTGGCCCTGTGACTCTCTTCCACTTCTTACTGATTTCAGCTACTTTCGCAACTGCCGTGGAAGGTAATCGCTTCAGCTGCCGGAACCGTGAACAGTGCATGTCAGGTATCCTGATATCTTCCGAGCCATTGGTGTCACCACCGCTGCTACTTAAGGTGACGTTAGTCAGGGAATTTAATGGAATTTGAATTTGAATTCAATGGGACACCAATGGCTGGGAATTTGAATTCCCTGACGTTAGTCCGGGAATTTGACGGTGGCTGGCAGACTGGATGATGACACCACTTTTCCTTCTTCACAAGGAAGAACGTAAAAAGCTCCACCGCGGTTCATGGACCCTGGGAGATAGTCAAGTCTGAAGTGGTTGAAGTCAGCTGGCTTGACCTTTAATACCTTTAGCTGAAACCCGAAGTGCCTCTCAGCTAACGTCTGAAGCGTCTGTCAGCTGAAGCCTGAAGTCACAGTTAGCAGCTGAAGGAGTTGTCATCTAGCAGGGGCGCCGCCTGGCTCGCGATGGTGGAGGGCGCGTTCAGCAGTACCGGCCTGCTGGACGGTCGGCTGCGCCTGGCGCTCCACCGGCCGCCGAGCGACCCCGTCAGCCTGGTCTGCCCCAGCCTGCCGGCGCCGGCCGCCGCCCGCCCGCTGGCGCGCCTGCACAACCCGTACCCGTGGCCGTGCAGCATCCTGTGCCGGCATCCGGCCGGGCCGCGGCTGGCCGCCGTCCGGCTGGCGGCGCCGGCGGCGGCGCGCGGCGAGCCGGCCGGCCGCGCGTCCG
>JAOTOM010003265.1:122500-144731 GCA_034440615.1 Ashinkailepas kermadecensis
GGCGGCACGCCGGAAGCGGGATCGGCGCGGGCCAGGGGAGCCGCCCGGCGCCCGTGAGCGTAGCGAGCGTGGCCGCCGGCCGGCGGCCGCGCGGAAACACCTGTCACAAGGTCGCTTCGACGTCAAGGGCGCACCGCAGTGGAGCAAGACCCAATAACACAGACCCAATAACAATACACCACACAAGACTCCAAGACGACCACACAAGACTCCAAGACTACTCCAAACTAAGACGACTGCTACTCAGACACCACTCAAGACCTAACCTGCAAGACACATAGCAACCAACACCCTCACCAATCCCTAATAGCCAATCCCTCCCCACCTACCAACCCCTCCCCCTTATCCCCAACGAAGACAAGGCGACCAAACCAATGATCCCCTCCCCCTCCCACGCCGCCACCGCTACATACCCCCACCCCCTTCCGACCCTCCCCCTCCCCCCCCCCACACCGACCCCGCCCCCGACCTCGCCGCCCTACACTATGCTACCACTTCGTCTGATAACGATGGAAGCTCATATATACATTATCTGGCATACAGATCGGTTGTCGTAAATTGGATGTTTTTAAACTGTAAACGTTGACATGTAGTGCAAGCAGAGGCGCGGCCAAGGGGTGTGGAGGCTCGGGACCCCGTAACCCAAAAATGCACACAAGATTAGCAAGAACTTTTACGATCTGTACCACATCAAACGATATATTTTTGGCGTGCTTTGAGCGCCGAAAACGTTCTTGGAAGGATGACAATTGTTTGGGTCGCCCTCTTAACAAAATCGTGGCTTCACCACCGAGTGGAAACATGTAATATCACGGTCTAAAGGCTTACCATGGTACCAGCCCTTTGCCGGCCTTAGTAGCCGTCAAAGAACTATTCCAGATCTAATTGTTGGCGACGACGTCTAAAACATTTGTGGAGTACATAATCATGGACCAGATATTCCTAAATGAGACGGACGAATGGCTAAAAGCTCGTCATATTTATGCAGTAGGTTATTGCCGACCTGTACAACGAATTCTGAAAACTGCCCGGGTTTCTTTCAGATCAGTGTGGTTCAGATCAGTTACTATTTTCACGGATTATTAGAGAGCAGATTTGAAACGCGTGTTCTCCATGCCCTGATTTAGACGTTATTGCTTATATCACTTTTGTGGGAAATTGGAACCATTGCGTGGCTACAATTAATCCAAAGAATACATGACAGAACAAAATGTCATCTAAGTGTGGATCTATACCTGCATTTCTGACTGAAATAACTTGCGTCCTCGCTATGCAATGCATATGGCTCTCGAAAACAAAATGTAGAAAGGCATCCCAGGCTCATTAGTGGCTAGTGGGGAGCCTGGTTATTACCCTCATACAATGCATAGCGAGATCCTTCGCTGCCCATTTTTTTTTTGCATGGGCATTGCCACCGCAAGGATGGTACGGACGCTTGTTCATCCAGGTCTTACAGAATCAATCGAAGTTTTCTCTTTTTACATTTATAAACGCTTCAGAGGGCTGTTCTTTGGAACCCAGCAAATGGGCGCGGCGACGTCCTTGGTTTTCGCCACGCCTTATATCTATATATATATACATATATATATATATATATATATATATATATATATATATATATATATATATATATATATATATATTATATATATATATATATATATATATATATATATATATATATATATATATATATATATATATATATATATATATATATATATATATATATATATATATATTTATATATATATATATATATATATATATATATATATATATATATATATATATATTATATATATATATATATATATATATATATATATATATATATATATATTATATATATATATATTTTTTTTTTTTATATATATATATATATATATATATATATATATATATATATATATATATATATATATATATATATATATATATATATATATTTATATATATATATATATACACACCTTTATTTATTTATTTATTCCTGTTATTTGCGGGATTCTTGGAATGATTCATGAGTGGATTGATTTTCAGCTTCAGAATAATCTGTTGATAATTTGTAAGCAAACATTTAATAAGTATCTGTTGTCGGAGGTATTCTCGTCTTGCACGAGACAACCCTAAAATATCAAAACATCAGTCCAAGCGCAACAAGTATCCAGCGAGGCAGGCAACAGTATGTCTAATCTCAATGCCTATCGAGAAGTATCATCTTAGCTATCGTCGCGGTAGCATGATGTACGCTGTCATATTTTTGCGTGTTCTTCCAAGAAGGCTTTATGTTTCATGTGATAATTATGATCTAAATGCTGTTCATACGTCTCATAAATCACGACGGCTACAATCTGCACACTTCGCTATGCCATCAATGCCGGATAATACCGTGATATAGGTTAGGGGAAAGCACAGGCTCATTCCATATAGTGTAGGTGATGCGCATTTGCATCTCCTCACCTGACCGATGTCGGCGTTAACATAACCTGAAGGTTCGTTAAAAAAAAGTAATGATGCCCTCGGATAGCAGCGGCGTTGACTCGGATGGCGAGGGCTATAGCCTGCGCCAGCGGTTGAGTCTATCTGGAGTGCTGACAGCGGGCCCATCGCTAGACTCCTTGGTGGCCGGTCGTCATCAAGGTGGCTTCCACCCGTCGACCCTGCTGCCGAAGCTCACCGACCAGCAGCGCACATTCCTGGCGCTGATCGACGACGGCGATGTCGAGGCGGTGGAGCACTTCCTATCCGCGGCGGCCGGCTTCGACGTGAGCTGCGACACGTTTGAGGGCGTCACAGCACTGCACATGTCCGTGGAGCGCGGCGACGCCGACATGGTGGCGCTGCTGCTACGCCGGCCCGAGGTGCGGCTGGCTGACACCGTGCTGTACGCCGTGGCCAGTGGCGACACCGCGCTGACCGAGCTGCTGCTGGAGCGGCTGCCGCCCGAGCGTGAGGCACACGGCTACCAGGACAGCGCAGCCTTCACGCCCGACATCACCCCGCTGGTGCTGGCCGCACACAGCGACGACTACGAGATGATCCAGCTGCTGGTGTCGCGCGGCCACCGCCTCCAGCCGCCGCACCCGTCCTCCTGCTTCTGCGCCGCCGTCTGCTCCAGCAAGCTCAACGGAGAAGATCTGGCGCACTCGCTGAAACGACTCAGCACGTACCGCGCCCTGGCGTCGCCCGCCTACATCTGCCAGACGTCCGACGACCCCATATACACGTGCTTCACACTCTCCGAGGAGCTCAAGACGTGCGCAGACAACGAGAAGGAGTTCTTCACAGTGTACTCTGAGATGTCGGCGCAGGTGCGCCAGTTCGCCGTCCGCCTAGTGGACTACTGCCGCACCACCGACGAGGTGGAGCTGGTCGCCACGCAGCGACGAGGCTGCTACGAGGGCTCGCGACCGTTTCGCTACCCGCGCATACTGATGGCTGTTGACCTGCAGCAAAAGGAGTTCGTGGCGCACCCCAAGATCCAGCAGGTGTTTACCAATCTGTGGCTAGGGCGCCGCCAGCGTTGGCGTCACTATTCGCTGCCCAAAAAGGTCGTCTTGTTTGTGATTCAACTACTCCTGTTACCCATCACGTCACTGTTCTTCATTCTCGCACCACGCTCCAAGCTCAATGCCTACTGGGATTCGCCCATCAACAAGTGGCTCAACTGGATGGCCTCCTATGTGAGTTTATACGCCTGACGTTTATTGAGGGCACATTAAGGAATGACTGCTGCATTCGCATGGACGCATTGACGGCAATGCTACTGCATTGCAGCAAATGCCGCACGTACGGGAGTCTTATTCTTGGCAATCTGCTTAACATCGGTTGTTAAAGCAGTTTGATCAGTTTTTGTGGTTCTTGTCATTTCGGGTAAGATCTAATTTTGATATTTGTTAAAAAAATAATAATCCTTGGTGTTTGTTGCAAGTACTATGCTCCTCTAAAATATGAACAATAGTAACCGTCGTTCTTATCCAAGCTAGTAACATAATTCGAATCTGCTGCGAAAAGTAAGCACAAAGCAAAACCTGGAGGAAAATGGGGCCGAGATTTAGAAGCAGTTCATACTACACTGTAACATACAGTACATACCGACTGGCAATAGTACATATCTACCCACGTTATAGACACGCATTTCGCAGTTATTGCATAACATTCAATGAACCACTGAAGAGTGGTTCATTCCTTTGCCAACAAATGTTCCAATAGTATAACGGTATATGTGTTCCATGATGATTCAGATGCGGTTGCAGCGTGACACGTGGTCATTCGGCACATGAAGTAAATGAAGCCACCCCCAATAACAAAATAATGATAAGTTTTTTGTCATATAATACCTGATGATTTTAGTTCTTAATGTAGATCGCTTGCTTCGCAGCCTCAGTTTTCTGGCAGACAATTGGATTTGCAGGCACTTCGTAGAGTACATTTGCTCATCTAGTTTTTTTTAGCGAAATTATTGTCCAGAGTGGATTTTCACTGTTCTGGACAACTTATCTCTATTATATTCACTATATTATTTGCATACTCCTTGCACATCTTGAACACCTGGGTTTATGATTTCCAAAAGAGTCGTTCGCTCCATGTAGCGCTCCATTTGTCACTTTGTCGCTGTAAAATATGAATCGTTTCCCAACTATCACTTGGTGATAAAGGTCTGCGTTACATGTCTAGTCAAGTGTTTCGTTCGGTCAAATCTGATAATCAGATTTAATTTACTCATTTAATCAATAGATCACATTTTGCCAGTGATAACAAGGCGTTGTGCACCCTAATTGCAGTCTTGTTATTTGGCGTCCCATATTTTGTATGAGTGCACGATTTGTCGTAGCCGTTAATATGGTCCAGAGTAGCCTTGGTGTCTAAAACAAAGCGTCAACCCCAGACCTCTTCCATGGATATACGTACAGATTTTGGAGTACAGATTTCAGTCGAATAAAGCGAAATTTGGCACCGGAAATTATTGCTACAAGAGCCTCTTTGATGTATATTTTCCTTCATACATTGATATATCAAGAGGCTTGCTTCCCTCCTGTATTGGAAGAGACTTCATCCTGAAAACACGATAAGGTCTCTCGCAAACTCTCCTCTTGTGCCTGTCACAGGTTGTGTTCCTGCTTCTAATCGTGATCTCGGAAATACTGGACAACATTCAGCAGGTTCGAGGGCCACCCGACTCTGGCCTCGAGACAACACTCGTCGTATGGGTCATCAGCATCACTTACTCGCACGCGCGCCAGTGCTGGCGGAAGGGTTTTCGGCGGTTCTTCAACAGCGCCTGGCACTGGTACGACACCATCATGCTCGGTTTCTTCTACCTCACCTTCATCTGCTGGGTGGTGTCCGGCTACGATGTGCGCCACTACAACAACGTGCACCTGAGCCGCAAGTTTTGGCACCAGTACGACCCGACGCTGATCGGCGAGAGCTTCACGGCCGTCGCCAACATCCTGGCCTTCATCCGGCTGATGTACGTGTTCCAGCTGAGCGCCACGCTCGGACCGCTACAGATCTCGCTGGGCAAGATGATCAGCGACGTCGGCCAGTTCCTGATCCTGTTCGCCGCCGTCGTCATCTCGTTCTCGTCGGGAATGAACCGGCTGTTCGACTACTACAAGGGCATGGTGCGCAAGCTGGGCAACGGCGACGCGGCCGTGCAAATGCACTCGTTCGTCAATCTGCGCTCGGCGTTCCGCACCCTCTTCTGGACGCTGTTCGGCCTGTACGATCTGCAGTCGGTGACGGTGGTGATTGAGAACCTGCCGGGCGGCAGCCCGTCACTGCCCATCATCAACAACCACGGCTTCACCGAGGCCATCGGCTACATCCTGTTCGCCGCGTTCCACGTGCTCTGCGGCATGATCATCATGAACATGCTGATCGCCGTCATGACGTGCTCGTTCCACGAGGTGCACGCGCTGGCCGACGTCGAGTGGAAGTTCGCGCGCAGCAACGTGTGGATCACCACCATCCTGGAGCCGGCCATGCCGCCGCCCTTCAATCTGCTGCCGAGCGTGCAGAGCGTGTGTCAGCTCTTCAGCTGGCTCGGTCACGCGCTGGTTCGTCGCAAGGGACACGCGTCCCGCTGCGACGCGCGCCGCTGCTGCTACCGGGAGGACGAGATGGCCACTGCCAACAACGTCAACAGCTACCGATTGCTGGTGGCGGCGCTGGTGCAGCGCTACTTCCGGGACCGCGCAGAGCTCGAGGCGGACGAGGCGGCCACGGCAGCCGAGGTCGGCGGTCTGTTGACCGAGGTGCAGGCCCTCAAGGCGGAGCTGCGCGACCAGGCGCGCGGCCACCGGAGGTCGCCGGCCGAGAGGGTGCAGGGCGCTGCCGATGGGTCGTGTGAAGGCGTCTGACGTTGTCCCGCCGACACAAGTGCAACAAGCTACGATGGTAGGCAAGGTTGAGTGTAACTTTCCAGTGACGTCGTGACGTGAGTTGTTTCTGAAGTGCTGTGAGAATAACTTGTTGGGGTACCGCTACCGTTTTGTCTTGTTCTGTTTACCAATGTGTTGTTAACATCGGCGGCTCCACCATGGAGGATATGAGGTGGGTATACTTAACAAAAGATGAGATCCATGGATTGAAGATGAGGTTCAGGAAGTTGTGTGGGCATAAACCGCATAACATAATCCTGCCCTACCACCCCTCCCCTACCCCCTCTTCCACAAACCTCAATGGGCGGAGCCGCCACTGGCTATTGATGAGTCAACTGATGCTTGAAGTGTTTGCTGCAGTGGGTAAATGTGCTTATAAAACATCGGTCAATGGCGAGTTGTCAACCAAGTTTGGCCCCGGCATTAGCAGTCACCATGAGTGGAAAATGCAGTGGGACAGGTGTGGCTTATGATATACTGATATGCGATAATGTTGCTGAGATTTAGCATGGGGCCTATGAGCATTGACTGACAAGGAGCATTGACTGAAAGGCCGCGGAATTGGGAAATGTCCAGGGTGGTGAGACTGTTGAACCCGGGACCTTCATATCCAGAGCTGTCCACTCCACTTCATATCCAGAGCTGTCCACCAGAGTACCTATAACCACTCGACTATCCCCGCCCAAAAAATTGGAAGTGAACTTTCGAAACGTCCCGGATATGAGGTGTTCGTATTTACTAAAGTCCGTATCAAAATGAACACATCGAACGCATCCTAACCTAATCTAGCCTAACCTAACCTAACTCAACCTAGCCAAACATTCCAATTTTTTAAAAATTAGCTTACAATTGGAAGCTACGAATCATGGAAGATATGAACTTTGAAAAATGTGAACGCGCCCTGAAATGACGCATTTTCCGCTGTGTCCACCTTTCATACCGTAACGATCGCAAAAACCGTTCAGCAGGAAAATTTGGGTTGAAAAATATGTAGCGGAAGTAAGCAGAGATTCTGCAGGGATCGACGGCCCCTTCGATCTCGCTGAAATTTGGCACAGCAATAGAAAATAGCACCAGCTCTGACAAAAAATATTTTTTTTTTTCAATGGGAATTCCATACAACACATGTTATTCTATGATTACTGCATGGGCATAATCGACGTGGGTGAAATCACTTCCTCTGTTCATAACGCCTATAATTGCAACGTCAAAGCTGATAACCTCCAACTATACCAATTATTTCGTGGCATAATGGCACAATCTGGACCTGTGACCTCCGCCAGATTCTATGGGGGATGTAAAATTGAAATATTGCCGTACACTTTAACTAATTTGAACTTCTATCACATTACATACCTAGAATACTGGCCGACATCGACGACTTTGACAAAATAAAAGTAACCACACCGTGCTCCATTGAACAGCTAAGCAATCAGACTGAAGACATCTATATGGTAATGGAATACTAAAAGTTCCTATGTGGAAAGAAGAAATAAAAAGTTCGTGAAAATTGTAGAAGCATGTTAAATCTATCGTGTTGTATATTAATCGAAAGTTTTGAAAATCCCACACAAAATTACACTACTTTTTATTTCGTCTACCCCTTAGGAAAAATTATAACAAATTTCGAGTCCATGGGCAGGCCCCTATGATTTTGACAAATATCACTGTATGAGCCCGGGTCGGCTAGTCAAAAATATGGCTAAAGAAACCTATATGTGAATTGAACACTAAAAGTTCCTATGGGAAAAGAAGAAATTGAGTATTCATGAAAATTCGAGAGGCATGCTAAATCTATCGTGTTGCATGTCAATCGAAAGTGCTCAAAATCGGTCGATCCCGGTTGATGAAATATAGAGGATGGTGTGCCCCTGGAATCCAGTCTCCTGGCCCCCTGTGGAGCACATATTCCCGTCAAACTCACACCTCCCGACCTGACGTCAAAGCCAGGTGAGCAGATGCCTCATACCACTTCCAACCAGGTTCTAGGCTGGATCATCCTCCCCTCCTCAGATTCCTCCTGACCGACTGTTCACCCAACTCGGGGGACCATCAGACCCCTGACCACATGTGGACGACATGGCGCCCTGACCCCGACCCACGCTGACCCGATGTCGGGGACCTGATCTTCGCAGGCCATGTCGGAGAGCCGTTTGTGTTTTCGGGCGGCCCTGAAGCGCTGCGCAACCATCTCCTTGATGAGCAACTGGTACTGCACCACAGAGCACCGGGTCGGCTCCTCTCCGTCCGCCTTGCCGCCGCGCGCCTGCGCCTCCATCCGCCGCCGATACGCCTGCCGACGGCACGCACACGTTACGCCTGCCGACGGCACGCACACGTTGCGCCTGCTGGCGGTACACACGTCACACCCGCTGGCGGTACACACGTTACGCCTGTTGGCGGTACACACGTTACGCCTGCCGACGGCACGCACACGTTGCGCCTGCTGGCGGTACACACGTCACACCCGCTGGCGGTACACACGTTACGCCTGCTGGCGGTACACACGTTACGCCTGCTGGCGGTACACACGTTACGCCTGCTGGCGGTACACACGTTACGCCTGCTGGCGGTACACACGTTACGTCTGCTGGCGGTACACACGTTACGCCCGCTGGCGGTGCACACGTTACGCCTGCTGGTGGTACACACGTTACGCCTGCTGGCGGTACACACGTTACGCCTGCTGGCGGTACACACGTTACGCCTGCTGGCGGTACACACGTTACGTCTGCTGGCGGCACGCAAACGTTATTCCTCTTGGCGGTACACACACGCTACGCATCACGACGACACGCACGCTATGTCTGCCAATGGGGTCTGAAAGTTGATAAAGATGTAGATGGCGCTGAGAGTCAATGGTCACCTAGCCTTCTTTGGCGAACCTAAAGCGCTATGTTTTGTGGGTTAGGGAGGGCAGAATCTTTATATTTAAAAAGCCTATTGTACATTGTGTAAGCAGCGTATGTTGTTTGCGCGTATTTAATTATGTTGAATGTACTTCGGACACGTCTAGTTTGCTGGAATATTTACCATTAGTGCGCTAGAAATTAGGAGAAGCAAGCCAGAAGTATGGGTGTATGTGCGGTTCCCGGCTGCCATAAACGTGATCCATCTATCAGGTTTCCAGCAGACTGCAAGGTAAGAAGGCAGAAAATTGATTTTAAAAACAACTATTGTTTGACTGCCTTTCTGTAAAAGACGTAGTGGGAACCATTTAGGAAAGCACTGGTAAGGTACCTACGCACATTAGGTACCAAGGTAAGTACCTATCTATTGTCCAGACTGTAAAGTATGGCACAAGGTTCACTGGGGCACATCAGCCCACAGTGAAAATATGCACCAATCCACACCAAGGGTGAGAAATTGACTCCAATCTGGCACCCCCCCCCACCCCACCCCCAATCCATAGCCAGGAATTTGTCATGGCTAATACCAAACATGCTAAGATTGGATTGTTAGCCTACTTAATTTGAAACTAATAATTTGAGTTCCACCCATAAGTTATGTTCAGTCAAATTAATTTCACCAAAATTGCATTGCAGGTTAGGTTGGGCAGTGGGTATCTGGTCATCTAGAGCTAGGTACCTTACCAAGGTAGTTGTTCATATGGGCCCCATTAGGGGCCCACACCCACCTCTCAGGGAGCCTGCACTGCTTGGGGCACTGACTCCCAGGGGCCCACATCTCTTGTGGGTCCTGTACACAGGAGTGGATCCAGAAAGCTGTCAAGGGGGGGGGTGACCTCATAGAGAGGGGGCCCATGCTGTGCCAGGATACCAGCCAAGAATGTCCTTCCTGGAGTAGGCAGGGTGGAAAGTGATGTCTGATGAGGCCTGCTAGTATTCCATGTTCCGGTCTTGGGGGGGAGCAATGTCTGGTGTGACCCACAGGTATTCCATGTGCCAATCTTGGGTGGGGGGGGGGGGTCTGACACTTGTGAAATTGTGCCCCATTTTGGGAAAATTATCGTACAGATTAAGGGGTTTAGGGTAGGCTTTAGGTCAGGCCGGGTTAGGTTTCAGCCCCACCCAATGTGTGATGCCTGCTAAATGAATACCGGAACTTCTCAGGGAACCTGCACATCCACTAAAGCGGTGGTTCCCAACCTTTTTGGTCCATTTCCCCTTTCGCCTCTGGCCAAACCTGCCGTTTCCCCCCTAAAAAACTGAAGTTATATTTGCATGTCACTCAAGACATCACTTACGTCAATGAGACAAATGCGTAATGGATCCCATCAAAATTTCCCCCCTGAAATACCGAAGTTTCCACCCAGGGGGAAATTTCTCCCCGGTTGGGAACCACTGCACTAGGGGGACCTGTAACTGTACCTCTGCAAGCCAGTGCTACCAGTTTGGCTGCTTGAAGCCAGGCATATGAGGCCTGGCCCAGCCTCCCATGTTCATGGGAACCCTTTGCACCACCCCCCCCACAACCTTTCTTCAACACAATATTTCCGAAATCCTTGGCCTAAATGACTTGCAACTCTAATAAAAGCCACATGCCAACACCGACTCCCGGCAACCCCACGCAAAATGCACAGCAAAGATGGCCGACGCCTCCTCGTCGGGTGACCATTGCGTACAGCGCCGCCCTGGTGGCCAAATCGTAGCTTTCAGACCCCAATGGGGTCTGAAAGCTACGATTTGGCACAGCAACTCGTCGTCAGTGTTTAGGTGTCCGGCAGGTGGCACGCAGGTGTCCACGCCACTTCGGCTGAGCGGCCCGCGGCTGTGGCGCGTGGACGTGTCCTCAGTGGCCCCGGTATATTGTGGGACCAGAGATAGGTCGAGTCAGCATGGCCGAGTACACGTACCTCTGATGGCGTGTACCGAAAAAAATGCGGGCGTCACCAGCCTCCCTACGCGGTGGGTGTTCAGTACCTGTCGCAGACAAGCCGCTTTCCCACTTATCCACTGGCCCACTGATTTGCCTCATATGCTTTGAATCTGCTCTGTTGCCACTTTCACGCTTTTGAGAACGTTTCTTGATTTTGACTGGATCCGCCATGATGGAGTGCCGACATCAGTTGGTGTTAATGACGAGTTAATGAACACGTATTATCATTGATCATAAGAATGCGTACATAACTATACATTCAGGAGCGCAGCCAGAAGTATCGGGGGGGGCGATGTGAACGAAGCGGGAAAATGTTCGCCCCAGATAGCTTTCATAAAGAAAGACAATCCATTCATGGGGAGGGAATCTTACCCAAATATATATCTGCATGGCTGTACGATATGCTGTCTCCCAGCCCTTGTAGTTGTTCCCACATGAAACTAAGGCTACTTTAGCTTTCCGTGATTTACACGCTCCAACTCGGCCATCAAAGCATTTGCAACGCATGCATATCTGTGCTGTGGAGTGTGGGCAAAAAAGGCACATTGCAGCCATTCGATCCCGGCGAAATCGCGTCACTAGTTCCCGACCGTGACCCTGGCTTGAACTAACCACTGATCGCGTCTCCTACTGATAAACACTGGCCGTTAACAACCGCTGCGGCGCATGTTGCCGTCATAGCAACGCTTTGGTGTTCTGGACTGATACTTGTGAACAGCTGCTGCGGCTCTGGCTTCTGCCACGACGACGCCCTGATGACACCGACCTGACACCTGCTGCTCGTGCAGCGGCGCCATGGTCGCATGCCGGAACTCGAACACACCGAATCACGGCCTATCTAGGCCGTGATTTTTGTCAAAATCGTAGGGGCCTGCCCATAGACTTTACATATTGAGATGCAAATATAGTTTTTCATAAGGGTGGACGAATTAAAAAGTAGTGTCATTTTGTTTGGGATTTCTAGCATTTTCCAGTGATTTGCAACAAGGTATATATAATAATTATCGAATGTCCGCTAATATTCTAATTCTTCTTTCCCCATAGAAAGTTTTAGTATTCAATTCCAATATAGGTTTCTTCAGCCATATTTTTTCACTAACCGACCCGGGCATCGACAGTGAATTTTGTCAAAATCGTAGGGCCTGCCCATAGACTATAAATATTGAGATACCCATGTAATTTGTCCTAACGGGTAGACGAAGTAAAAGGTAGTGTCATCTTGCTTGGGATTTCGAGCACTTTCGATTGGTATGCGACAACATAGATTTAACATGATTCTCGAATTTTGGCGGATATTCCAATTCTGATTTCACCATAGGAACTTTTAGTATTCAATTCCCATATAAGTTTCTTCAGCCATATTGTTTGGCTACCCGACCCGGGTCTAGGTCGTGATTTTTGTCAAAATCGTAGGGACATGCCCACAGACTCGAAATTTTGAGATGCTCATCAATGTTTTCCTAAGTGGTAGACGTATATAAAGTAGCGTCATTTTGTTTGGGATTTCGAGCACTTTCGATTGATATGCGGCACGATAGATTTAGCATGCCTCTAGAATTTTCAGGAATGCTCAACTTTTTATTTTCCCATAGGAACTTTTAGTATTCAATTACCAGATGGGTTTCTTCAGCCATATTGTTTGACTACCCGACACGGGTCTGGACCGTGATTTTGTCAAAATTATAGGGGCCTGCCCATGGACTCGAAATTTTGAGATGCCCATATAATTTGTCCTAAGGAGTAGACGAAATAAAAAGTAGTCCATTTTGTTCAGGATTTCTAGCATTTTCGATTGATATCCAACAAGATAGATTTAACATGCTTCATGCATGTTCGCGAATGTTCCAATTATTCTTACCCAATATAAACATTTAGTACTTCCCATATAGGTCTCTTCAGCCATATTGTTTGACTACCAGACCCGGGCCTAGACCGTGATTTTTGGCAAAATCATACGGACCTGCCCTTAGACGCGAATTTTTTAGATGCCAATATGATTTTTCCTAATTGGCTAGACGAAATAAAAAGTAGTGTCATTTTGTTTGGGATTTCTAGCATTTTCCAGTGATATGCAACAAGGTTGATTTAATGGCTCTATAATTTTCGCTAATATTCTAATTCTTTTGTCCCCATAGAAACTTTTAGTATTAAATTCCCATATAGGTTTCTTCAGCCATAATTTCTTAGTAACCGACCCTAGACAGTGATTTTTGTCGAAATCATAGGGGCCTGCCCACCGACTCGAAATTTTGAGATGACCATATACCATTTCTTAAGGGGTAGACGAAGCTACTTAACATGAAAAAGCCAAAGAGGGTCATGGAACTTTTGTTAAGTGTATGATGCTTAATGCTCAGAGCATTCGATCCAAATTTGATGAGTTCAAGTGTTATGTTGCTGAGGAGAAACCAGATTTTGTATGCATTACTGAGGCATGGGTCAGTGAGGGATATTTTGGGGACAACTTGCAGGACTATGAGATCCAAGGATACAATATGTTTTCATGCAATAGGGATCCAGCAGTGAAGGGGGGTGGTGTAATGCTCTATGTGAATAGCTTATACAGTAATAAAAAAGTAGCATATGAGGTAAAAAATGTGTCTGTGGAGTCCATTTGGCTTTATGTTGCTGTGGGAAAAGGCAACAGCAATAAACTGAGGATAGGAGCTTTGTATCGATCAGGAACCTTGCCACATTCTCAGCAAGTGGAGCTCGATAAGGTGATTTGTGAGGAAATCAGTAGAAACTTTCAGAGGAAATGCCTTATTCTTGGTGACTTTAATCTAAAAGGATATGAAAATGTTCGTGTTGGCTCCCCATCATGTAAACTGTTTAGGAAATGCCTCGAAGAGGACTTGTTCTTACACCAGTTTGTAACGGAACCAACCAGGCAGGGCTCATTCTTGGACCTTGTCTTCTCAGATTTAAGTGATTTAGTTCAAGACTTGACTGTAGGAGAAACTCTGGGAAGAAGTGACCATAACATAGTGAGATTCAAGGCACAGGTAGCAGGGACAATCAAGGATAATTTGGCAAATATTCCAAATTTTAACAGGGCAGACTTTGACTGCATGAGAGAGGCTTTAAGTGCCATAAAATAGGAAGAAGAATTCTTTTATTTAAATGCCTGTGAAATGTGGGAGAAGTTCAAATCTTACTTCAAGGAAATTCAGATTAGACATGTCCCTCAAAAGCAAAGGCGCAAAAGAAGGGTAGGAAAGCCAGCATGGCTTACACCAGATGTGATGAAAGCAATTAAGGCTAAGAAAGATGCATTTATAGTATTTAAGGAAGCTTCAAATACAATCTATGGTCGTATAAAAAAATATAGAGATGCTGTGAAGCAGAAAATCAGAGCAGCAAAGCGAGCAAAAGCATTGGATTTGGCTAGGAACTGTAATGGGGCCAGTAAAAAGTTCTTTAGTTTCTACAAGCTAAGTAAAGTTTCAAACACAATTGGTCCACTGGAAGTAAATGGGACTATATTGAGTAAGGATGGTGAGATGGTTGAGGAGCTGAGCAAGCAGTTTAAATCAGTGTTTACAGTGGAGGATGTGACTAATCTGCCAACTGTGAACGACAGTTCAGTGACAGGTGATAAGATACACGATGTTGATTTCATTGATAGTGATATTGTTTTCAATTATATCAGAAAAATAAAGCCAAACAAGGCAGCAGGACCTGATGGAATTTATGCTAGGGTATTGCGGGAAGCTGAAAAGGAAGTGGCATTTCCACTAGTATAATATTTTGTAGATCAGTTTCACAAAATGAAATTCCAACAGATTGGAAAAGGGCAAAGGTAGTTCCTATTTTCAAGAAAGGAGAAAGAGGGAAAGTTGAAAACCATAGGCCAGTAAGCCTCACATCCCTAGTCTGCAAGGTACTCGAATCAATTATCAAAGATAGAATAGTTAGTTTTCTGGAAGGAAACAGATTGATTAAAGATACTCAACATGGGTTTGGAAAAGGGAGATCGTGTCTCACAAATCTCTTGGACTTTTTAAATTTTGCGACAGAACAATTTGATCAGGGAAATCAGGTTGATGTAGCATATCTTGACTTCAGTAAGGCCTTTGACAACGTACCCCATAAACGGTTAATGATGCAGCTTCAGGTCCATGGCATTGCAGGTAGCATCCTAAAATGGATTGAGTTTTGGCTTTCAGATAGACAGCAGAGAGTGATGCTTAATGGTACAAAGTCATCATGGCAAACAGGGGTGTCGATTTTTGAAAAACATTGGGGGACCGAAGTGCAAACGCACTAGACCCCTCTCCCTCCCCCTAACAAAAAAACTAATCGGATTTAGCCCACTATATTTTCAGATCTCAGAAATTCTGATTTTTTATTCGACGATGTGTATGTTTATGTTTATTAAGCATCCTCACCAACGGGGAAAATCGTCCAATAACTGGTGAAGTCACGTAATTAAAAGAGCAGTGTTCAGTACATGTCAACATAACAACTCTTGGTTGGTTATTGGTTCTACGACACGTCGACCGTTGTGTCATATTGCGTCGCCAATCTCTCACGCCGATTGGTCGCGGGCGAAGAGTAGCGACAGGTGAGACTCGAACTCACCAACATAACAACTCTGAGTAATAGCATGCGACTGCAGTGCCATATAGTGGGCTCGGATCTATCGTCACCGTCACCGTCACCGTCACTGTTACCCTCCTCCTCACTCCATACACCAACAAACACACACCGGCTTAAATAAAAATACTTCAGCGATCAGATGCAGGCTAAAACACACCGGCATTGATGAAGCATCAGAGCACAGCAGACCTGAACGGTGATGACGATGGGTGAAGGTATTTCCTTGGTGCCAAACGTTAGGGAGGGGAATTTTTCCCTTTAGTACGCCACTGCGGCTGCTCAACGTGTTTTTTTCCGCAGATTGCACGATCGAGAGTAGAAAGGCCCTTCGGATAATTTTCTTTCGGGACCCATTCTTAATTTTCCGGTGTTCTGGTCGATTCGATGGAGTCTCCTTGTGGTTTTTGTGGTGAAGTCTATTTTTATAAGCCCCCTGCAGGCTATTTTTGGAACCCGGTACGATTCTTCTGGCTCTCGGTGCGTTTTTTCCGGTGCCCAAACAGGTTTCTTTTCCGGCGTCCGACGACTTCTTATTTTGTGGATCTTTTACGCAATTTTTCCGTCCGCAAGGTGACATTCCGGGTATATATTGGTACTTGGGAAGCCAGCTGCAACTTGTGGGGCTCCGGCACGACGTTTTGGCCCCAGTGAGATTTTCAAGAGAAGCGGCGTGAATTTTTTTTTGTCTAAGTGCGATTTTTTGGGGCCCCGTCGTCACTTGTTGGGATGCCTTGCGGTGGCTACGACACGTTTGTGGGGGCCCAACAAGTTTTGTGGGCTTTTGGAGCTATTGTTGAGATCCCAGATTGATTTACCGTGTCCGGAATATTTTTCATTTACCCGGCTTCATTTGTTGGGTGATCTCAACGAGACTTTTTGAGCCCCGGTGGGACCTGTCAGGCCTCTGGCGTGATTTTCAGGGGCCCGGGTGATAATTCTTAGTACCCCAGTCTCGGCGTGATTTTCAGGAGGCCCCGGCCCGACCGTTTGTGGCCCTCGTCGTGATTTTCTCGAATCCAGGCACGACTTGTTTGCGGCCCCAACGTGATTTTCAGGGGCCCAGGTGCAAACTTTTGAGGCCCCAGCGTCATTATCGGGGCCCCTGCGCTACGTTTGGGGGCCCCCAAAGTGATTTCTCTGAGCCCCGGTGCGATTTTCGGTGGACCGAGTGAAATTTTTAGGGAGCATAACGCATTTTTTTCCTAAGCTCGGCGGATTCTTGGGGGCCACACAACCTATCAGGAGGGGGGAGGGGTGAGGCAACTGCCCACAATTCCCCCTCCCCATTCGGAATGTCACTGTGCCATGCAATGATGCAACATAAGAATACAGGAATAGTTAATCTGTTTCATCACTCACATGTGATTTCAACTCCCCAGTTATCCAGACAGTTTGAGGAAAGTCAAACATCTGCTACATGGATCAGCAAGGATGGATTGTAAGGCAACATGGATACCATGGAATTCCGGTCACAGTAGCTATGCTGCAATACATACCTTCTTCAACAGACTGCTTTGGAGATGGATGAGCTCCTGAAGTTTGGTCAGGGTTGGAGTTGGAGGTGGATGGAGCAACACTGTGAAGGACATAACATATGGTTCAAGAGACTTGTTTCCATTAACAATACAGGAGATGAAGTAACATTTTCATTGACTTCTATGGTTTTCATTGGCTTCATTGACTTCTATGGTGTCCTGAGTAAGTAGAACAATCGAGATGGGTTTCTGTTATATGTATTGTAGAAGCAATGTTATAATGTAGCTTTTATACCCCAGTGAGAATGATATGGATTCACTCATAAGTGAATTTGCAAACATACTGATATATCAGTTAACAACAATGCAGGGAGCTATGTGATCAACATGGTCTGTGCGTAAAGGCCAAATAACTAAGTAACAATGCAGGGAATCTGCTGCATAACAGTTTGACCATAAATTAGCCATGATATATGGCATCATACTTTTTTTTTTTTTTTTTTTTTAAATAAATTTAATCCGAGTTCTTGTTGGGGTGGCTTTATGAACCGGGTCCTATTGCTAAGCAGAGCTTGTTGCGTGACCCTGGCCCCCCCGATCCATAATTCAAGGAATTTGCGAAAGTTTAACCCGTCAATGCCCGACACCCCCGCCTGGTAGCTCGTCCCCCCCCTTATCGGGCCAACTCCCAACTCCCCCCCCCACCCGGGGGTAAAAGCGAGCGCCGCGACCCGCACCCCCCCCCCCCCCCCAGGGAAAAAAAAAATAAAACTGCTACCGGGGCGACTTCCCATGCTATTTATAATAGTGAGCTATATTTTGTGTACAAACATCAGGACATTATAAATGTGTATTAACGTTACACACATCAGTTCCTAACAAGTGTCAGCAATACATTTCCTTCATGTGCTTTAAACATGATTCAAGAAAGCACTGTCATCGATTTTAAACTTGCAAAAAGAGTGGGCCGCCTGGCATTTTGAGTGCTATTTGAGTGAATTTGCTGTCTTGTTAGTGAACTGACCACTTATTGAGATATCAGTACTTTAACTTTGCCTGCTTCCATCACGAAAATTTGTCATTTTCCAATACATCAGAAATCATCAGAATAACTTCTTGTCTACAAACCGGTGTATGCATTTCTATGAATTTCTCATATTTATTAACACAAATGATGTAGATCTGATCTGCAAATTTATAACTCAGAAAATGTCATCAGGATAACAGGATTCCATTCCTGAAAATATAGTACTTTCAACATGTTATTGTTCTTTGTGAAGCAATAAGTGCAATGCTCTCATGCAGCATGCATATGGAGGTTCATCACGTGCACCAGGTAGCACAAAAAGAGATATTATTGCAGTCTAAAGTAACCACAAGACAGGTTTTACACCCATTTTACCTCCACGAATCATTCAAAGGAGCTAGGTTTTGCCTAGTTGCGTTAGGCTAGGCTTTTGTTGTAAGTTAGTAAATAAAAAAAGTCTTCAAAAACGGTTCAAGCTAAATTAGGTTATGTTAGACTTTTTAAGTTGAAAATGTTTGAGAACAAATTTTTCTTTGGGGGGGAAATTGGGCATAAAAATAACAATTTCTTGCCTGGAAGTCTAGGCTAGGTCAGGTTAGGTTATGTTACATGTTTTTTTTATCTGAACATTATTTTTCATCCTATATTACTCAAATCCAAGCCCCCTTTTCCATGTTATTTTTCCTCACAATTGAAAAGTGTGCATCTGCAGAGGAAATGAGCGGTTACATCATGTTCAGCACATTAACAAACACTGCATTAAAAAAAAAAGATTAAAAGAAGTCAGAGAGTACCATGAGCTGAAAAATTACCCAAAAAGCCAGGTATTATCACAGTTTAAGGTAACCACAAGACAAGTTTTACACACATTTTACCTCCATGAAGAGGGACGAGTGGTCTAGGGGTAAGATGCTCGTCGCACAATCGAAAGGTTGTGGGTTCGAGTCTCACCTGTCGCTACTCTTCGCCCGCGACCAATCGGCGTGAGAGATTGGCGACGCTACATGACTCAACGGTCGACGTGTCGTAAAACCAATAACCAACCAACCTCCATGAAGCATACAAAGGGGTTAGGTTTGTCAGGTTAGGTTAGGCTTTTGTTGTAAGTTATTAAAAGAATCATTTGTTGGTAAATAATTTTTGTTAATTATTTTTCTACAAAAAATAATAAACGGTTCAGGCAAGCTTAGGTTAGGTTTTTTAAGTTGAAAATATTTGAGAAACTGCCTTGAAAATTTAAATTAAAAACAATTAATTTCTTGTATGGGAAGTTGAACTATGCTAGGTAAGGTTATCATACATCTTGAACATTATTTGCATGCTATATTTCCTTACTCCACACCCTTTTTTTTGGTGTTATTTTTTACTCCCAATTGAAAGGCATGCATTTGCAGAAGAAAGGACATTACATTTGTGCTTTTATGTGTTTTATTAATATTTTTTATTTAAATTTCCAATGCAATGTTTATTAATTTCACTTAACTGATGGCACTACTCAGGTTTCTGTGCAAATGCTTGTGGTTGTGAGCAGGTTGTGAGCAAAATAACATTAAAAATGGGCTTGGAGTTAGTAACATAGCACTTAAAAGAAATACATTACAAATTCAACATAACCTAACGTAACCTAGCCTAACCTGACCATGGAGAAAACAACTACAAAAACAAGATTGGAAAAATATATAGCAACTTATTTTCTTGAAATTTTGCAAATGAAAAAACCTAACCCAACCTAATCTAACCATAATTATTGTGCTTTAAGGTGGTAACTAGGCAAGTTATTACACATTTGCCTCCATGAGAAAATGAGTGGTCCCATCATCTGAGTCACATTCATAAACATTGCATTGAAATGATACATTCCACGAATTCATAAAACACCTTAAAACACAAATTTACCAAAATGAGCAGTAACATCATGTTCATCACATTCCCAAACACTGCATGGAAAAAAATTAATCAGAAATTACCTTAAGCTGTAAATTTACCAGAAGGTGTGCCAGCCCCTGGACGGAAATGCAACACTAGGTGTCCCAATCCTGGGCAGAAAGGGTACTAAGAGCAGTGGAATGAAAATATTAATAAAAGTAAACTAAAAACAGCTTTTCTTGAAGACAAACGTGGTAGTTATGTGATATTAACATGGAAACCCTGAGCACAAATCAGAAAAAAGCATGGACTGGACTTTTTCAAGCTTACCTGCCAACTTCTTCAACTACTGTTCCTTTGGGAATTAAATATCAGCAAGCTATTTATTCACTATTTAAAATCACACCAATCCGCAGATACATCAGAATGTGCGAAGTACAAAAAACGAATCAGTACGACGTCACATGAGATTCGCCTCCGGATTAAACACTGCACGCAATTGCACCACAAATGTCTTACCTCCGTCACATTTGTCACTGTAACCTCAAATTTAGACTTTAGGCGCTGGAATTTCCGTAACTGGAATTTTTTAGTTGGATGTTACGATTTTGGATGTTCTGAGGAACGCCCATCACGATTTGTGACATTTAATACGCGCTAGTGTCTATCGATACAAATCGACACCCCTGCTTTGGAGAAAAAAATAGAAACAAATGTTAAGCAATATATATTCTGAAAATTTTATAAGTTGAACAACCGAACCCAGCTTACCCGAACCTAATGTCAGCTGCTTTTGAAGGAAAATTTCCGATTTTATTTTATTTTTTTAAATGATTGAACAATTTTTCCAAGGTAAACAACTAAACTAGCCTAACCTAGCCAAATCGGTAGTATTGTGCTTTAAGGTGGTAACAAGACAAGTTTGTACACACATTTGCCTCCATATAGCAAGCAAATGGGTTAGGTTTGGTTAAGTTAGGATAGTTTAGGTTTTTCAAGTTGGAAAACTTTTTTAAAAATTCCAAAAATGTTTCCCCAAAAAATTGCAAATTATTTGGTAACCTTGCGGTCTAAGGTGTTCTTTTCTTCCTTTAAAACAAAAAAAAATATGCAGAATACCATGTTTATGACGGTGACTAAGATGATTGGACCCACCTATTTTCTGTGCTTACTTTTCAGGTTGTGAGCAAAATAATGCCAAAAGGGCTTTGAGTTCGGTAACATAGCATAAACATAAATGTTTCTTTTTAATGCAACAAAACCCTGACCTATCTTTTGAGAACAAAAAATTTAACTAAATTAAAATGTCACTTAATTTATTTTCTGAAAATTCTCAACCTTAAAAAAGAAACCTAACTGAGCCTAACCTAACCTAAGCTGATTTTGAATAAAAAATACCATTTTTTTGTGAACATGGTTGTAAATTTTTTCGTAAACTTTTGGGTATTATTGTGCTTTAAGGTGGGAACAAGAAAAGTTGTATGGGCGCTGTATGACCAACGCAGTCAATGCGGCCGTAAACCCAAATACCCAACCAACCAACCCAGAAAGATGTAAGCTGTACTTCCACAGTGGAGGGAATTCCAGCTATTTTGTTTGTTTTTGCGCACAATTTTACATTTTTCAGCAAAAGGTGGAGAGTCAGTCCACTATCTAATCCAAATATGTTTTTATTCAGTACAAAATGTGCTGGTTAACATCAATGTTTCTACTTAGTATGGGGTTTTTCATTTTTTTCCCTTTAGCTTTCTTATCAGCATAAAATAGCATAGGTTATTGGGGGGGGGGGGTGGAGGGCCCAAGTCAACATTGGGGGGGGGGCAAGATCAACATTGGTGCGGCCATAGCCCCCACAAAAGGATACAAATCGACGCCCCTGCATACATGCATGATTTTGCACTTATCAAAATTTAATTTCATCTGCCATTTTTTGGACCACTTCACAAGCTCTTCTAAGTCTTTCTGTAGCATGTACCTAGGTGTCTAGGTACCAGGTAAATATCAAGCTGATAGTGTGATGAGTGGGCTGTTGA